>JASPKZ010007749.1:0-205477 GCA_030220185.1 Diploptera punctata | reverse complement strand
CGTCCGTACGTCCGTCCGTCCGTCCGTCGTCCGTCCGTCCGTCCGTCCGTCCGTTCCGTACGTACGTCCGTCCGTCCGTTCGTCCGGTCCGGTACGTCCGTCCGTCCGTCCGTCCGTCCGTTCCGTCCGTCCGTCCGTCCGTCCGTCCGTCCGTCCGTCCGTCCCGTCCGTTCCGTCCGTCCTGTCCGTCCGTCCGTCCGTCCGTCCGTTCCGTCCGTCCCGTCCGTCCGTCCCGTCCGTCCGTCCGTCCGTCCGTCCGTCCGTCCCGTCCGTCCGTCCGTTCCGTCCGTTCCGTCCTTCCGTCCGTCCGTTCCGTCCGTCCGTCCGTCCGTCCGTCCGTCCGTCCGTCCGTCCGTCTCCGTCCGTCCGCCGTCCGTCGTCCGTCCGTCCGTCCTTCCGTCCGTCCGTCCGTCCGTCCGTCCGTCCGTCCGTCCGTCCGTCCGTCCCGTCCGTCGTCCGTCCGTTCCGTCGTCCGTCCGTTCCGTCCGTCCGTCCGTCGTCCTCGCCCGCCCGTCCGCACCGCCCGTCCCGCCCGCCCCGTCCGCCCGCCGCGTCCGCCGCCCGTCCGCCCTCCCGTCCGCCCGCCCGTCCGCCCCGCCCTTCCCGCCCGCCCGTCCGCCCGCCCGTCCGCCCGCCCGTCCGCCCGCCCGTCCGCCCGCCCGTCCGCCCTTTGTATACTTTGTATACTTGTAAAGGACCTGTGACAATATAATAATTTCATTTTTTTTCTAAAATCCTGGCAATAATCATCAGAAAATAAAAAAGTCTTTGTATCTATGTAACGGAATTTTTGAACACGATTTTCACCCACTTACAAACATTGGATCGACTTGAAACTTTGTATACCTGTAAAGGACCCGTGACAATATAATATTTTCATATTTTGTTTCTAAAATCCTGGTCAGAATCACCAGAAAATCAAAAAAATGAAAACTGGTATAATAGGTCGCGGACTTGTCGACTTTTTAGTCAATCGTTGTAAGTGCCCTGTGGGTGGAGCGGTGAACTGTAGTGGTAAATACACTGCTCAAAAAAATTAGGGGATATTGTAGAATGACCTATTAAGACTATGTTTTTTGGAATAGTATTAGATGCAATCACTTTCTATTACTCCAAGATAATGTAAATAAGAGTTTTGAAGTTGTTACGTAACCTCGGTACCACACCAGAGAGCAGTATCTGTACTGTTGATGTGAAAGGGTGGTGTGGGGGTGAATGTTTTGTTGCTGTTTTTTAAATCCAGTCCAGTTTTCAGTTAGGTGAGTGACTTGCCTTAGGGACAGTGATGCCTCGACAACATGATTTACCTGAACAATCGCTTGGAGGGCCATAGGAAGGATGGAAGCTGGACAGACACAAACAAGAGGTGGCACAAGCCATTGGGGTGTCTCAAAGCGTGATTTACAGACTTTGGAATCATTTTCAAAGAACATACTGTTCACAGAAGAGCCGGACAAGGTCGACCAAGGGCAACAACAGCAAGGGATGACCGTAACCTCTTGTTACACAGCCCGTCGGAATAGACAGCAGAATGCAACTCAACTGCGAATACACTTCAAACAGCAACAGGACGCAGGGTGTCAACTCAAACTGTCCTTAATCGACTGCATGGAAGTGGTCTCTATGCCCGTAGGCCATGGTGTGTGTACCAGGTTAACTCCACAACACCGTAGAGATCGCAGAAAACTGGGCGGAGGAGTAACTTCGTGGATGGAGGCATGCTGAATGGAGATCAGTTTCTTTTTTCTGATCAGTCGCGATTCAACGTGGAATGTGATAGTCGGAGTGTATTCATCTGGAGAGAAAAAGGGACACGAAACAATCCAGCTTTTGTACGTGAAAGATCCCCATATAGTGGCGGTGGATTGATGGTGTGGGCAGGAGTCAGTAGTGGTGGACGTACGGACCTCTACGTCATCCAAGGTGGTACTTTGAATGCGGTAAGGTATAGAGATGAGATTCTCCGACCTTTTGTCGTGCCTTATGCTGGTGCCATAGGTGATTCTTTTCTTTTTATGGACGATAATGCACGACGCCACAGAGCTGGCTTGGTGGACGACATGCTGGAAGTGGAGGGTATCGAGCGTATGCAATGGCAAGCTTCCTCCCCGGACTTAAATCCGATTGAGCATGTGTGGGATGCATTAGGCAGGCGCATTGCAGGCAGACCAGCACCTCCCACAACTGTTCCAGAGCTGCACGTTACTCTTATGGAAGAGTGGCCACGTGTCCCCCAAGAACTCATTGCTAACCTCATTGCATCAATGCCACACAGGTGTGAGGCAGTGCTGGCCGTTTGAGGAGACCATACACCATACTAAAGAAACATTTTCACCCATGTTAATGTTGCTTTGTTTGTTTGCCATATTCCTAATCAGGATCTCTTTGACATCTGGTGTGGTACAGAGGTTACGTAATGACTTCAAACTCTTGTTTACATTCTTTTGGAGTAATAGAAAGTGATTGCATCTAATACTGTTCCTAAAAACATAGTCTTAATAGGTTATTCTACAATATCCCCTATTTTTTTTGAGCAGTGTAATTTCAGTAATCCATAGGTCGCTGGTTAAAATCTGGCGGGAGGACTTTTTTTTAGAAGAGTATTACTTTTAGCTCATACTACAATAGTATCGAATTTAAAGATATTTACATTTTTATCTTATTCTGTAAAATATTAAAACTAAAAACTAAAGAATAAATAATAGTTTTAAAAACTAAAACAACACGCTTTATTAGAAAAACCGAACTAAAAAATGAAAAAATAATATTAATTTCCAACACGCTTGGGATAAAATTAAAGTGGTCAACAAAAAAATCATCTCCAACACATATAGAACAAAACTGGAGTTATCAACAAAAAGAAAATAATTTTACTATCAAAAGCGAGTGGTGCTTTTTATGATTTTTACATTTTCTTGTTAGAGACTTTACTTTTACCAATATCTATTTATTATCAAATATATTAATTGATATAGAGCACCCCACGCTTTTGATGGTAAAATTATTTTCCTTTTTGTTGATAACTCTAGTTTTATTCTATATGTGTTGGAGATAATTTTTTTGTTGGCCACTTTAATTTTATCCCAAGCGTGTTGGAAATTAATATTATTTTTCATTTTTTAGTTCGTGTTGTTTTAGTTTTTTAAAACTATTATTTATTATTCAATGCCACACCGTTGTCATTTCGACATTCTGGCATTTCTCCGGCACGACATTATTATAACTTACTTCTGAAGTTGGGGCTCCTGGAAGATGGAGTTACGCTGCCCTGATATATGATAGGTGATGATGGTTGTAATGATGCGCCAGGAGAGGCCTTAACTTAATGAATGTGTTAATGATGATAACGATGTTGCTTAAGGTATTTCTCCGCCGACTCCGTCTATTGGGGGAAACCTGATGCTACTTTTACCCGCCATATGACTGAATTGTCTACGGTACAAACATTGTTCTTAGGTAACATGATATTTTACCAGAAATAAGACTGAATACAACATAAGATAGTATCAATAATTATTAACTTCATTTCTTATTTATTTATAACAAATAATATATGGACCTATATAATTAGACGTTTACGCTTTTCCCATGATGTCGATAAATATCCTTTATTTACAATTTCATTACGAGCAGAATTTATGCTCCATGCTGACTCACCTGTAAATTCTGCTGTTATTTTTACCACATCCTCAGTGGTTAATGTAGAATATTTTTCACTATTGTATTGTATTGTAGGCCTATGTTTTCCCTTTACAGAGATTTAGGCGCTCTCCTCCTACAGGGAAGAATTTGAACCATACTAATTTAGTTACTCTTGTTTTCGCATAGATGTCATTTTTGAGTGGTCCGTGGTCAGCGTTCCGCCTCATACTGACATCTAGGAAACCAAGGTAGTACTAGGACGGGAAAATTCGGTAAATTCACTAAATTGATTGAAAAACATTCAACATAATTTTTCCCTCCTTTTTCAAATGTTTTTCTTTTTGATGCTTAATTCTGTAAGAGAAGCTGCCATACAGTAGAAATACGTAACAATTAAACAATGAAATGCTTATTTAGTTAATGTATTAAAATTGTAATTACATATTTTAAAATTCTCCCATATAACTTATAGTTAATGCAGAAAGTATTGATACACTTAAAAATAAGTCAGAAATAAATAATTTCATTAGTTTCTTCACTATGTATATAAAACATATACACATTTTAATTGAACTCTATGAAGTTAAATACACGCAGTTTCCTCTGTTTTAACATGAGAATTGACGAGTAAAAAAAATAATTTATACATAAGGAACAAAAATTAACAAACAAAAAGTATTGGTACAGTATTAAGTTTATGTCAACAGAA
The DNA here is from genome assembly GCA_030220185.1 of Diploptera punctata. Taxonomy (NCBI): domain Eukaryota; kingdom Metazoa; phylum Arthropoda; class Insecta; order Blattodea; family Blaberidae; genus Diploptera; species Diploptera punctata. The sequence continues at coordinate 201,126 of JASPKZ010007749.1, read as the reverse complement.
TGTTTACATGAAATCGAGTGGGGGTGGGTCTGATAGTGTTGTTATTCACTTTGTGTTTTTTGTTATTATACTTTGCCGTGCAGTTGTGTGTGTTCTGGCTGCAGATTAAGCTGGAATGGTGCGCAAAGGTAGAAAGACTTCAGTAGAAGAAAGGGAATTAATTTTTGGTTTGCATATGAGTGTAAATCTCTAAATGGAATTAATTGAATAATTGGAAATTCCAAAATAAAAAATAAAGCATATAATTGATAGAATTAGAGATTAAGCTGGAATGGGGCGCAAAGGTAGAAATACTACAGTATAAGAAAGGGAATTAATTACACATCAGTATAAATCGCTAAATGGAATTAATGGAATAATTGGAAATTCCAAAATAAAAAATAAAGCATATAATTGATAGAGTTGGCGAACGAAAATTTTTCGAAAATAGCCACAGATCAGGACGTCCTAGAAAACTGTATGTTAATATTGAAAAATCATTAATTAATAAAGTGAAGCAAAAACCTAAAAGTAGTGCCCCTAAATTAGCAGCTAGTATCAAGAATGACTTTAATATTAGTATTTATGCTAGCAATGTTCGTAACTGTCTATGAGCTAACGAACTGCGTGGGAAAACAGTCCGTAGAAAATGCTTAGTGAGCGAAGAAAACTGAAGGAAAAATTTAAACTTCGCTAAAACACACATAAACAGCTCCAAAGAATTTTATAAAAAAATATAATTTTTACTGATGAGCCTAAAATCAAAATTTTCTGTTCACATGGAAGAAGAAAAGTCTGGAGGAATTAAAATACAGAGCTACAAAAGCAAAATCTCCAACTCGCTGTGAAGCATAGTGGTGGTTTTTTATTAGTGTGGGGATACTTGAGTACCTTTGGAGTCGGGATCTTGTATTTTATCGATGGTGTGATGGATAACAAACAGTATATAAACATACTGAAGACCAATCTTCACACCTCTGCAGAGGGTGCTTTTTATGGTTTTTACGTTTTATTCTTAGAGACTTTACTTTTACCAATATCTGTTTATTATCAGATATATTAATTGATATAGAGCACCCCACGCTTTTGATGGTAAAATTATTTTTTTTGTAGGCGACTCTAGTTTTATTCTAGATGTGTTGCTGGACATTGGCAACTTTTAAAATAAATCTAAATTTATATTTGCTCTAACCTCGACTTCATCATTACCCAGTGTAAGACATATATTTTAATTGGCGTTTCTCGTATAATTTATCATATTCATACTACTATTATTATTATAATTATTATTATATACACCTAAACATAGAAACAGTGAAAGAAGCAGTAAAGTCATTAAAGAATAGAACGTCACCAGGGAAAGGAAATATTTCAGCTGGATTAATAAAACATGGAACAGATAAGTTGTTCGAATTATTGAGAAGTCTATTTGAAAAATACATAAATGGAGAAGATATACAATCAGATTGGAAAATAGGATATATTTCAACCATACATAAAAAAGGAAAAAAAGATGAATGCAAAAACTATAGGGGAATTACAGTCAATAGTACACTAAGTAGACTATATGGAAAGATAATCAAGTATTTCCTAGAAATTGAATACAAAGAGTTAGAACCAGAGAAACCGGCAGGATTTAGAGTGGGCAGATCAACAATAGACCACATTTTTAGCATACGACAGATTATAGAAAACAACACAATCAGAGCACAACCGCTACATCTAGTATTTATATAGGGTTTCCAGTATAAAACCGGACACTCTGCGGCTGGCAGAGTGAAATGCGGACGAGGAGAGAGCGCTGCCTGACGGGTGAAACCCCGTGAGGCGTGTCCGGTTTTATATTGGAAGCCCTGTAGATATAGAAAAAGCCCACGATAACATTCCTACATCAAAATTATGGAAAGTCTTAAAACTAAAAAAAATAAATCCAACACTGATTGAAGCAATTAAAAAAACTATATTCAGAAACATATGTGCAAGTAAAAATGGGAAAGTACTTGTCTAAAGGTTTTCAAACAAATAAAGGATTACGAAAGGGATGCTGTATATCTCCAACGTTATATAAAATTTATACTGAAAAAGCTATTGAAGAATGGAAAAAGAAATGTAAACCGATGGGAATACCACTAGATGATAATTCAACAATATATACACTCCAGTTTGCAGATGACCAATTGATATTGGCTCAAGAATTTGAAGATATAGAATACCTCACTAGAAAATTAATACAAGAATATAGTTTATGGGGTTTAAAGATCAATATGGATAAATCTAGATATATGACAATAGGGGATCTTCCTCAAGATTTAATACTAGAAGAAGATTTAGGGACAATTAAACACACTGAAGAATATAAGTATTTGGGAATTAAAATTACTGAAGATGGAAAACAAGAAACAGAGATAAGAAACAGGATCAATATAGGAAAGTATGCTATATCTGCCCTAAATGGAATAGTATGGGACAAACATATCTTCAAAGAAACAAAAAAAAATACAATAATCAGAAGCATTATTACCTATGGGGCTGATGTGTGGGCTTTAAATGCACAAATGAAAAAAAAAAATTGCTCGCCACTGAAATGGACTACTGGAGACGTGCTGCAAGAATATGCAGGAAGGATAAAATCAGAAATTCATATATAAAAGAAAAAATGCAGATACAATATTCAGTAATAGATTTTATAAAGAAGAAACAATTAAATTGGTACGGACACATTAGAAGGATGGAAGAAGGAAGACTACCTAAGATAATCATGGATTGGGAACCACAGGGAAGGAAAAAGAAGGGTAGACCAACAACATATTACTTGGATTCAGGGAATAAATGAAGCTAAGAGGGAATGGGAAATAGAAGATGATATAACGATGAACAGACAGGAATGGAAAAATGTGTTGAAACAAATGTGTAGTTAACTATGAACATGGGTACCGGAAAAATGTATATTCATTGTAAAAGCCGGAATAATAAAAAAAATTATTATTATCATTATTATATTATTATCATTATTACAATATTATTATTATTATTATTATTATCGTAAGTATTATTATTGTTATTATCGTATAAAATGATGTTTGTACATAAAATTTACATTGCTACATTTAATGTATCTTTAACTGTTTATAATTAGTATAGTGTATATCTATATTTGTCAAATATTTATTTGTATTTGTGCTGGTTGAGTGGTAGAGAAGGCCTTATGGCCTTAACTCTGCCAGAATAAATAAAAACATTATTATTATTATTATTATTATTATTATTATTATTATTGGAGATGATTTGTTGTTGACCACCTTAATTGTATCCCAAGCGTGTTGGAAATTAAAATTATTTTTCATTTTTTAGTTCGGCTTTTTAATAAAGCGTGTTGTTTTAGTTTTTTAAACTATTTTATTTATTTCGAGTGTTAGCGAACTACATTTTCTTACACGTTTAAAGGTAAAAGAGTTATTCGATCAATGGAAACGCAGTCCATACATCTGGTTTGTTTACATTACAACTGGATATTAGCTCGGTAGAGCTATAGACACGTGTGTGGTTGAACTAAAGGAAGCACAGTGTTACAACATAGCAGCGGTTAGCGTGAAGAATGAGTCCTGGGCACTGGGTTGAGTTGGTTTTCAAGTGCAGTCAGGTTGTTTGATTTGTGAGGGATCTCGCGGATGTAAAAGTGTACAAATAATAAAACAACACCCCCCCAAGATTCTTGCTGAAATGCCGTCACCGTTTGCCTGTAGTTCTCTGCTCGCCCAATTGCTAATTGGAGATGCTATAGACGTACTACAGCCTGTTCAAAATTACTTGTTCTACCTGCTTCATTCTTTTCATCCGCATCTGTTAACAGTTATTTTGTTTTCTAATAATAATAGATCTACTACTACTACTACTACTACTACTACTACTACTACTACTACTACTACTACTACTACTACTACTACTACTACTTCTACTACTAATTATTATTATTATATAATGGAAATGGACAGCTAATGACAAATGAGGAAAATTTTGAAGAAGTGGTTGAATTCAAATATCTAGGAACAATAATTACAAACATGAATGAGATGCACAAATAAGTTAAACATAGGCTCAATTCTGTAAATGCGTGTTATTATGTATTACAGGGACTCTTGTCCCAACTTCTCTATAAAAACATTACTCTGAAAATATACAAAACTGTTATTCTCCCAGTTATATTATATGGATGTGAAACATGGACTCTTACTTTAAGGGAGGAAAGAATATTACGAGTATTTGAGAATAAAGTTCTTAGTACAATTTTTGGACCAAAGAGAGATGAACAGATAGATGAACGGAGAAGACTATAAAACACTGAGTAACAGGATCTTTATAGGGAGCCAGATAGCCTATAATAAAACAGTTGACTCGATGGGCAGCATATGTAGCACGAATAAGGAATGAAAGACGTGCATGGAAGCTTCTTGCAGGAAAATGAGAGGGAAAAAGGGCAGTTGATAGACCGAGAATGAGGTGAGAGAATAATATTAGCCTTGATTTGAGGGAAGTAGATTATACAGGGGATGATTGGATAACATTAGCTCAGGATAGGGGTGTATTGAAAGCTTATTTTTCGTGCGATCATGAACCTACGGGTTCGATAGTGCCAGTGAATTAGTTAATAATAATAATAATAATAATAATAATAACCCTAACCCTCAGGGGTCCTCATCTAGGGGATATGTGGATGGCGACCACAAGGTGCCCAAGTTGAGCAAAACATTTCTTCCACTTACTTGTGTTTTGCACTCTTTTAACTTTACTAAATAACCTCTCTTGGTTAACTCTTGTTTTTTCGACCCCGACGCTGTTAGGACATCCGAGGGCTAGGGAGTCCTTCCTTTCTTCCATTTCTTCTTTCCTTTATTTTCTTTTCTTCTCCAGAAAAGCCTGACCAGAGGCTATAAGATGGCAGCCCCAACACTGGTCTTGCCTTCCTTTGGCCAGCAACCAATCGAAGGGACTATTATTATGCTTTCAAGTCTTATACGAGAATTTCCCAGAAATTTTCTATAGGATCGTAACAGGCCTTGGCCTAATACTTGGAAGGAAGAAGAAGAAGAAGATAATAATAATATTAATAATAATAATAATAATAATAATAATAATAATACTTTATTTATTCTGGCAGAGTTAAGGCCATAAGGCCTCCTCTTCCACTCAATCAGCACAAATATAAATAAATATTTGCCAAATGTAGATATACACTATACTAATTATAAAGTGTTAAACATATATTAAATGTTACAATGGAAATTTCACGTACAAACATCATTTTATACGATGGTAACAATAATAATAATTACGATAATAATAATAATGCACCATGTCTGCATCATACGCAGCGGACCCGGGTTCGATCCCTGGTCACTATAAGTTTCTTCGGCGGTGCTTCTTTTTAAGGGTTTTTCCTCAGCTGTAAGATAAATGTCAGAAAACATGAAGTCCCAAACGGTCCCCGAACACCATCTGACCACCATAATCATCATTATCATATTCGCCATATTTAGTATGAATGTATGTGTGAATAGTATTGTATTGTATCGGAGGTGGCCCCGACATTGAGCTGATCACTCATTCAGGAAGATATTCCATGTCCTTGTGCGATAAAAAATTACGCGTGTGATCCATAGTTAAAATCCCTCTCCCGACAGATCGTGTCACTGTAAGGCCCAAGTATCTTGTGGCACGTAAAAGTACCTGTAAGGTGAGAGGTTAAACTGCGTCAGTTCAATGGAGTGTATTACAACCACTCTGTATAAGTAGAGAGATAAAATGACAGGATCAAATTACAGCTAAGTGACATTAAACAAATTAATTTAACAAACTACCATCTAAAGTCTCGTCTTTTAAATCATACCACTAAATGCTACGTAATTATATAACCACCCCTTAACGTCGCTGTAATTTCTTTCATCCCTTCCCTGTGTAATTACTGTGTTCATCCTTGAAGGGTGAAAGCCGGTCAATTTCAAATCATCTCTTTAAAAATATATATAATACAGTCACGTCTACATGTTTGTAAATCACAGATTTCTCAGAATCTATCCTTATTATTATTACTATTATTATTATTATTATTATTATTATTATTATTATTATTATTATTATTATTATTACTATTATTATTATTATTATTATTATTATTATTATTATTATTATTATTATTATCGGCCGCGGTGGACTAATGGTTACGCTCCTTCCTCTCGTCCCGAGGGTCGCGGGTTCAAATCCGACCGGGGTCGATGGATCTTTTTAGGATGGAAGAATCCAAGGAGCAAGTCCTCCGGGAGGGACATTAAGCCGTGGGTCCCGAGTCTAAAGATTTTCAGGCTCGTAAAAGATCCTTAAGCCTGAATGAAAAGGCCTCTAAGCAAAATTTACCGAATTTTCCCGTCCTAGTATTACCTTGGTTTCCTAGATGTCAGTATGAGGCGGAACGCTGACCACTCAAATGACAGCTATATGAAAACAAGTGTAACTAAATTAGTATGGTTCAAATTCTTCCCTGTTGGGGAGAGCGCCTAAATCTATGTTAAGGGAAACATGGGCTCACAAGATTGCAAGAAGATTATTATTATTATTATTATTATTATTATTATTATTATTATTATTATTATTATTATATTTTGATATTAGAAGATTCCAAAGGTACTATTAATATTTGTATAAATATATGGAAGTTGAAATAAATGAAGACGGAAACAATGACTTGGAAATAATAAAAATAATGGTTGAAGGTCGATCTGCAATAGAATGTTTTTTTTTTCTCCAAATGTCCCAGATATGTCATTTCGACATTTCTGGTGTTCTCTCCTGACATGGCGTACTTGTAACCATTTGTGAGGTAGGGGCGTCTGGAAGGCGGGGTTACGCTGTCCCGATGATATGAGAGTTGATGATAGTGGTAATGATGCTCCTTAAACTAAACTTAAGCTAATTAGGTGAATATGATATAAATTATAATGATGGCCAAATGGTGTTCGGGGACCGTTTGTTCCTTAAAGTTTCCTGACATTTGTCTTATAGGTGAGGAAAAACCCCAAAGAAAACCTAACACAGGAAACTTGTCCCGACCGGGGATCGAATTCGGGCCCGCTGCGTGACAAGGCAACACGCTACCTCGAGACCACAGTGGTGGACTGCAACAGCAATGTTGAATGTGTGTAAAGTAAAGTGATCCCACAACAGGCCTCAGGAGACCCTTGGGGTAGTAGGAGGTTAAGGCTCCCACTTTTTCTAGACAATCGGCACTTGATGTCAGCCGGGTTGTCAGCCCTGCGTGACGGCCGCCTTTACCCCCAGAACAGGCGTCTGGTACTCATTTCCGTTAGAGGCTGAGTCGACCCCAGGGCCATAGTGTCGCCAGAGGGTTTGGGTCAGTTTAAAAATCCTGACCCCAACGGGACTTGAACCCTCGACCCTCCGACTTGTAGCAACCTCATCCAGAAAAACTGCCGCGACCGGGGTTCGAACCCGTGATAAACATATATTCAAAGTAACTAAAATACATATTTATAAATCAAAAGTAAGAAGTTTAATGACAAATTAAAGTAATATAACTAACTAACTCACAGGAACTATCGAACCCGGAGGTTCATGGGCGCGCGGACATAAGCTCTCCATACATCCCTATCCTCAGCTGATATTTTCCAATCATCTCCTGTATAATCTACTTCCCTCAAACCATATTTAATGTTATTGTCCCACCTCATTCTTGGTCTACCAACTGGGAGTTTTCCCTCTTGATTTTCTACAAGAAGCTTCCATGCACACTACCGAGCAAATCTAGTATAAACATTCATTTTTCTTGTATATATATATATATACACACACACACACACACACACACACATATATATATATATATATATATATATATATTCTCTATTATTACGAGATGTAGCGAGAACTCGGTCTCCACTACCACCTAGTAGCTCCTATAACAAGTAAGCCAAATAAAGAGAATAATTTTACTTTATAGCAGTGGCGCTTTATCGATGTTATAATTTATCACACAACACACACACAACACACACCACACACACACACACACCCACACACACACACACACACACACACACACACACACACACACACACACACACACACACACACACACACACACACACACACACACACACACACACACACACACACACACACACACACACACACACACACACACACACACACACACACACACACACACACACACACACACACACACACACACACACACACACACACACACACACACACACACATATATATGATTGAGAAAACGATTTTAGAGCAAAAACTTCTCCTATCTAGCATGTAACATCTCCTATCAAAGCCAGTACGATCTTAATATAAAACTCACAATTTTTATAAAATATTAGTTTTAATAAATAATATTTCAAAACCACATTTAAATGTATTATGTTTATTATTATTATCATTACCCTAATCATCGTCATTATTATTATCATCGCCATTACTATCATTATCATCAGTTACTACCATCGTCATCATCATTAAACATGATTTACATAATCGTAATAATAATAATAATAATAATAATAATAATAATAATAATAATAATAATAATAATAATAATAATAATAATAATAATAATAATAATAATAATAATAATAATAATTATAATAATAATAATAATAATAACAATAATAATAATAATTATAATTATTATTATTATTATTAAATTCATTATCATTATCACATGGTGATTACATCATCGTTAGTATCATCATTATGATCAGTATCATCATTATTATCATTATCATCATCGTACATTTATCATAATTTTCAATATTATTATTGTTATCATTGTGATCATTTATTGTCATAATTATCATCATAATCAACATTATTATTATTATTATTATTATTATTATTATTATTATTATTGGAAAATATTTACATGAAAACAACCACAATAGCTTTATTGTTTCGGAGTTCTCCATTATTTTTGTAATCATGAAACTGTTGTGTTTTGAAGCAATTTAAATACGTATGATTTGATACAGCCAGGAATGCTCATGAGGTTGGATAATATAAAATGTTTATAGAATTTCTGACATATTAATTCTCTGTAAAAATGTCCTGAATCATTTCACATATTATAAATATAAAAATGAAAAACACGCGGTTGGAATGCGATCTCCCATCCGGGAATCAAAATATAATTTTTCTTTCAAATTCCTTTGTTATTTATCTGCAAATATGTCAAAGAGTTTAGTAGATATTGCCCCCTAAATTACTATCACACTACAGTTAGCCATTTTTATTGAAATCCCAAGGTATTGAGGTAGTTCTCATTAAAGTATTTTTGAAATTTTTTATTGATCTTCACCGATCCTCTCTAGTAGACACCGAAAATTACCACGACAAAAATGTGTGTGTGTATATATATATATATATATATTCGATGGTGGGCAATGGAAACCTCGTAACTTCATTTTGGTAAATTTTACAGGAGAAACACAAATCATCATCATCATCATGAACAAATTCGTTTTAGGCCATGTGGCCTGTACGGTAAACCTAGCGAAGATGGTCTTGATCTTTCCATCGATGTGGAAATAACTGTTTTAAATAATTATGAAAATCGATAAGAGATAGTTACCACATATTTTACTACAGAATAAAAGTCAAGTTATTAATAAATTTGAAGTCCATGTTCTTAACAGGTTATGAATCACATATTTCTGTGCTGGCTACTGGAGTTATGTGGTTGTCAATGACTGATGGAGTTACGAGGTTTTTATTGCCTTCCGCCGTATTATATTTCTATAAAAACATAATTAGCAAACCTCTTAACAAGATCAGTTAATTTCTCCAAATTAGTTCTCCTGTCAGACTCAAAACAGCTGTTCAATTAATCCGTCACCCAAACACACACGACTCCAAACAATGTTATGACATGATAATACAACTCCATAACTACGACAAAAAATCATGCTACAGTGAATTCCATCACATTGTGGATTCTTGGGACATGGAGCAGCCGATCTCCTTGAGAAGAAAGGTTCCCTGATAACACAATCACCAACACCCAAACCTATATCTTATATTTCGGCAAAAAGACACATAAATTCAAAAACCAAGGATATAAATGATAACAGACTTCAATCGTCCACAAAGATAAGAAATGGGAAAGCCCCCTTCAAAACACAAACATCATACCAGAACTTCCACGGAAGACAGCAGTTGCACAATTCAGATTAACTACAGGTCACGATAGCCTTGCATAAGATCAACATATTGTCTACACCAAGATCCATTCTATGTAACCATCCAAAAGAAGAAATGGTTGATAAACACCTCAACAACTGTGTAGCCGTCAAAGAGGAAACTTATAAAACTTCGAAGTCCTGCAGAGCAAGATTGCTAATGTCTTTAGTGTTAGATGCAGCCTATTAGACACCAACCAACCATATATATTTCTTAATATATAAAAATTTCGTGTCACGTTGTTTGTCCGCGATGGAATCCTAAACTACTGAACCGATTTTAATAAAATTTTGCACACTGTGTGCAGTTTGATCCAACTTGAGACTTAGGGTAGTTTATAACTAAATTTATAGTAGCATTATTTTTTATTGCAAATTATTTGTTTATTATTTAACAAAGATTAATAATATCTGTGAGTTCCATACGATTCTAACAGATGGCGGTGTAATTATCTGTGAGTTCCATACGATTCTAACAGATGGCGGTGTAAGGTAATTTGGTGAGGTAATTGGTATATTATTTAACAAAGAGAGATACAGATGGATGTGCTTTTTGTAGCAACCGCGAATTTCAATTGAATTACAAATATTGATTATTTCATAATTTAAGTGTGTTCAGTATTTATTTTATTTTCAATATTATTAATGTCGTGTGTAAGTATTAGTTTTAATTAATCTGGCTGAAAGAGAGGATCGGTGAATATCTATAAAAAATTTAAAAAAATATTTTCATGAGAACTGCCTCCAATTCCTTCCCGAATTTTTCTCAGAAGGTTCCGACGGTTATTTTGTGTTATATCTTCTGATATACGAAAACCATTGTTAATAAAAAAATCCTATAATCCGATCGCAACGCCACCTACCAGGTTCGATTGTAAATCTAAACCATCCAGGGACCCACTCAAGCACACAAAAGTTTCATGAAAATCGGTGCAGTCGTTAAGAGGAGTTCAGTGATTTACACATCTATAGAATAATTATCTACAGGGTTATTCAAACATTTATTTCTTCCAAACTACAAAAAAATATAAACACAATTCCAACGTTCCTGGAAAGAGAAAAGTTAAAATTTCACGCTTTTATGCATTCAATATGATCACCACGTGTCACACGACAAATATCAAAACGGTGACTCATTTCTTGCCACACAAGAATCAGCTGGTCTCTAGTTATCGAATTCACAGCTACAACAATTCGATGTCGCAGATTTGCAAGGGGGGATAAAAACACGATCTCTTACGTATTCCCACAGATAAAAACTACACGGGGTTAGGTCGGGTGACCTGGGAGGCCACCGGTAATGAAGTTGGTCTTCTGCGCCTCCTCTTCCAATCCAACGTCCTGTTGTGTCGTCGTTTTAATACAAACAGTTAACATGACAAGCAACAGCACCAATGCGGCCGTTACCAGAACTTCAAACTTTTCTCTTTTCAGGAACGTTGGAATTGTTTCTATTTTTTTTTGTAGTTTGGAAGAAATAAATGTTTGAAGTCTGTTCCTTCTTCCTAAATAGTCCTATATATATATATATATATATATATATATGTGTGTGTGTGTGTGTGTGTGTGTGTGTGCCCACTGCTGTGGTCTCGAGGTAGCGTGCTGCCTTGCCACGCAGCGGGCCCGGGTTCGATTCCCGGTCGGGACAGGCTCCTGGGTGAGGTTTTTCGGGGGTTTTCCTCACCTGTAAGACAAATGTCAGGAAGCGTAGGGCCCAACGGTCCCCGAAAATCATCCCGCCATCATTATCATCCTTATCATTATCATCATCATCATTGTTCATCGGTGTGGAAAGCAACGGGAAGCTACCACACCTATAATTCCCTAGTAAAGCTGCAAATATAGCATGAAAATGCTATGATTGCAATGAGAGATCTGCCTTCGGGCAGAATTACTATGGATGGATATATGTAGCCTATATAACATATTTTTCATGTGATCAGAACTTTTTTTTTAGCATCTAAATTAATATTTTTAGAACCTAAAAAGGTGATGCCTAGTAATGATAGTGATGAAAATTAGAATAATAAATGTGAAGATACATTTGCAGCTGTTTGAGAGTCCTGTAATGTTGATATAGTTATTACGCAGGGAATATAGAATACTGTATTTTACTCGGGGCAACAATAGAAAAACGAGCGCGCATTAATACCGTCATACAAACAAATGAATAGCGTATCTGTTTCCGTAAATACGGGAATTAGGGTACACAGCTGGTGCAAGTGAGCCAGAAAAACTCATTCCAATTACAATATATAGATGTTAGTGTGCTATCTCAGTTCGCTTTTATAACGATTGGAACAGTTTTATTAGATATTCCCTATGTAAAATGCAACACTGGAAAATTATCAAAATAAATGAAAGGATATTTATAGCTAAATTCTATGTTTCATTATGTCAACCCTATACACAATAATAATAATAATAATAATAATAATAATAATAATAATAATAATAATAATAACAATAATAATAATATGATAATAATAATATTAATGGTAATAATAATAATAATAATAACAATAATAATAATAATAATAATAATAATAATAATAATAATAATAATAAATATAATTGTAACCTTGTAATATGTTGTTCAGCCATTAATTTTTCTTTTATATATATATATATATATATATATATATATTAGGGCATACGATAAGTAATGGCAACACTGTTGTAAATCAGCGATCCTAGTGGTGGCCATTGTAATCTTATAGTATGTTGTTGAGCAGTCTTTGTTGTATAAATCTGTAATATTGAAAGTCTCGAAATAGCAATATTTTGTGAATACATTCACTGTTTCTCACATTCAGTAAGTAATACCGCCCTAAAAAGATGTTCAGTAGAATTTGTTTAGAAGGTGGAATTGTGAAGTACTCGAAAATCCACCAAATTCACCAGACAGGAGCCCTTGTGAGTATAACTTATTCTCAAAGATCAAAGAACCTCTACGAGGAATTCGATTTCAATCAAGAGTTGATATTCAGAAAGCTCTAGATCAATCAGATGAAAGAGATATCCAGAAATGGTGCTGCAGATGAAGTGAAACATCTTCCAAGGAATTGGCAACGCATAGTTGACTTCACAGGTGACTGTAAATGAAGTTTGAAATGCCAAAAGTAACCTAAGTAAGTTTTTTGAGATGTTGTAACAGTATTGCCAATACGTATTGAATGCCCTAGCAATATATTCCTTAAATACCAGCATTATTGTCTTTCATTTGCAATTTGTTAGATTGTGAAACGTGTAGAAGCATTTAAAAGTCTATTTCCTTATTTCCTAAAAGCACACATACTGTTGTGAAGAGTTACAAAGGTGTAATTAGGAACTAATGTGTTAGAGACAAGTTCGGAGTGAACTAAGGAACTGCACGCGTAATTAAGTTGGCTTTCATAATCTCACATTAAAGCGAAGCCATTTGCGAACTAGTTCCCAAGTGATTCTAACTCTGACCTAGACTGACAAACTTTAATAGTTCACTTAACTCGGTGAAATAGTGTTTGTACAATCTTGCGAGGATCTATAGCTCCGGGCTAACATGCACCGCATTTCTCCATTAATTTACCCTCAGCCGTTTATTTCTCCACTTCACCCTCTCAACTAGCGTTCAGGTGGAAATTTCATCTTCTATTTGTCTGTCCGTACATCCCTACGCGGGGTAAAGAATTTACTTAACAGAGCTAATTTATTACACATCTTTATATTATATTACCTAATACCCGGTGTGCGCTTCTACGCCTAAGTAAATGAAAATTAATGTGTGTTTTTATGTTTAGTTGAATAAGTGAAAGGAAAAAAAAAAAAAATTTATATCGTAATTATTTTAAGATACCCCGTGCTGATATTCGGTATTGTCCGGGAATCTACTTAAACTTGTAATTATTTTCTTTTTTACTTATTGAGCTAAACATAAAAACGTGTTTAATTATTTAGGCGTAGCAGCGCACGCCGGGTATTATCTAGTATTTATCATAAGTAATGCCAGGAGTGATTTCCAATTTATCTAGAGATTTGGAAATCAAGAGTGGCATTTGTTAGGACTATTTAATGAATAAAATTGAGTTGTTTGCTCACAAATCATTATTTAAATATAGTTATTTTAAAATATTTATATATTTAATGTAAACGGCGATGTTTGAAAACAAATGAGAAACGTTATGTTTCATTTGTTCATCACTGCAACCAGATCATATTTATTTTCAAATAGAATCGCAATATTGTAAGAATGCACTCTAGTGGAGAAAAATGAAACACACAATTGTAGGTTATTAATTTATTTCTGATGTCCTATGATGTAAATATGTCAATTATATTTTTCTGCAACGTTAATTATTGGTATATTTGTGGTATAATCAATTGCTAGGAATGTTTTTCTATTATATCTCCCAAGCAGAATCTGGTTACATTCGTGCACTATATATACAATCTAAGAGCCACTCCATAAAATGAAAATGATAAAATGAATGTGATAAAATCGAGGTGAAAAAGACTGTGAATTTTGTAAATCAAAATTCATTGAAACGTCATGGTCATTGACTGCCATTTAGGGCATGAGTTAAATAGTCATAAGTAATGCCATGAGTGATTTTTAATTTATCTAGAGAATTTGGAAATCAAGAGTGGCATTTGTTAGGACTATTTAACGAATAAAATTAAGCTGTTTACTCACAAATCATTATTTAAATACAATTATTTTAAAATATTTATGTATTTAATGTAAACTGCGATGTTTGAAAACAAATGAAAAACGTTCGTTATGTTTCACTTGTTCATCACTGCAACCATATCATGTTATTTATTGCCAAAGGATCGCGATATTGTTAGAATGCCCCTAGAGGAGAAAAAAATGAAACGCATTAAACTGTATATTAATTAATTTTTGATGTCCTATGATGTAAATATGTCAATTATATTTTTCTGGAACGTTATTACCTGGGAAATAATACGTTTAAGAAAGTGCTAACAGTAGTTTCTTTTTTTGTGGTATAATCAATTGCTACACATGTTTTTATATTATATCCCGCAAGCACTATCTGTTTACATTCGTGCACTATATATACAATCTGATAGCCGGATTTCTTAGGGAGTTAATCACTGCAAAATAATGCTCTGGCCTGTTCATAGAATGTTTAAAAAGGAGGAGCTTTCTTTAATATGATACACTTATTTGATAAATTCCAGATGAAACACGACTGTAATTGGTTGTAAATCAAAATTCATTGAAACGCGATTGGTCATTGACTCCCATTTGGGACATGAGATAAATAGTACTATATAATTCTTCTGTACGTGTGTTTGTTACAGAACACCTCCTAAACTACTGGACCGATATTGACGACATTTTTGTGGGTGTTTGAGTGGGTCCCTGGATGGTTTTAGATACACAATTGGATTCGGTAGGTGGCGCTGCGATCGGGTGACAGGATTTTTTGTATGTCAGATGTGTAGTCATCTGCATTATTGACGTATTCTGCGCGACAACATTGAGACGTCATCATGCTCACCACAATAGTTGACAGTGAGGAGTTTTCTTGCGAACTTATTTAATAATATCAAATTATGTCTTCATTAGTAAATTTTGTAGTAAAAAAAACTAACTTATATTTTTATAGTCCGGCCATGACACGATAATTGAACGTTCGGGCAGAACAACATCTATACTAGTAAAATTCATGGTGATTTTCCGTTGAGGTATTAGTTCACAGTAATATAATGTACGGTTAAAAACTATATTATAGTTACCTTGTAGGTCCGTCTCCTCAACTTAAGTTCTTTTAAAACTCTGTAGGCCTTTCGGGACTAGTACCATCATCAGCAGAATGCATTAGGTCTGTTCTTGTTGACCCTTGTTGAAGCACTGACTTGGTTGTGAGAATTTTGTACAGAGGATTGTGTGGATTAGGTGTGTATTCATTGAGAATCAGGTTGTTGTTGATTTCTCTTAGGATTGCGATTTCCTCCAGTATATTTGTTCTCATTGGAATGTTTTCTCTATGTACTATTGTGAGGGTGTTATCGATGTTATGCATATGGTGTCCAGCTTGAATTACATGTTTTGCGTAACTTGATTTTCCTCCATTGTAAATGAAATCTCTGAAATGTTCCTTGAATCTAATGTTGAAGCTTCTGTTAGTTTTCCCAATGTAGAATTTATTGCAGTCTGTACATGTTAATTTGTAGATGCCTTTATTATCAAATTCATCTATTTCTTCGATGTTGTTGTTTATTAAATTGTTTAATTTGTTGTCAGTTCTGTAGGATATATTAATATTCTTATCGAGCTTTTTTAGTGTGTTGGCCAATTTTAATGTTTCTTTACCAGTGTACGTGAGAGTTATCCATTTCTTGTTGTTGTCATTGGATTCTATTTCAAGTTTGGTTATGTTGGTAAAGTTGTTTTTTCTTTTTTGTTTGTTTATAATTCTATTTATTATTTGTTTGTTGTAGCCGTTAATTTTTGCCATGTGTTTGATGTAATTTAAATCTTTATTATAATTGTCTTTATTAAGAGGGAGTTTTAACATCCTATTTATTAGGCTTTTGAATGTATTTATTTTATGTTGAAAAGGATGTCTCGATTTATTGTTTATGGCTAGTGTGTTGCTTGTCGGTTTTCGATAAATGCCAATTTATATTTTGTTGTTGGTGAAGTTTTTTGTTAGTGTTAGGTCCAAATAGTTTATACTGTTGTTGATTTCTGTTTCATCAGTAAAGATGATTTTGTTGTGCATGTTATTTAAATGTTGAGAGATTTCTTTGTATCTGAAATTAAAGTATGCAGTATCTGTTTCCACTCACTAACTATACTTTCGTCCACATCCTTTGATTTCCCGCAAATTTCATTCCACACTATATTGTGTCGTCTTTTAAAACTGTAGAACCAACCTGAAGATGCCTTGAAATCGTTATTCTCTAGGGATGTACAACAGCTTAGAGCTTGACTTTGGAGCATCGGTCCGGAAATTTGGAGATTTTTTTGATCGTGCACTTATAACACTCCTACATTACTGCCTTTATTTCTTCATTTATTTTATTTATAATTTGTTTTTCTTTCCTCTTTCTTTGGTCATTCCCTTCCATTCATTCATTAATTATTTTTCTTTGTGTTTTAAAATCTCTTAAACTTGGGCTTTTCCACATTTAAATTTAGTCACTATTTCACGTACTGAGAGTTGCTTTTTCTTTTTCTTCGATCACTTTCACTTTCTCGTTTAATGATTATGATACATACGATTTAGCCATTTATTCCGGAAATTCAGAACGCTACCTGTGAAAGATAATTACACAATCGGTCTCAGATCTTAAACTAATTTAAGATTTTACATGCACTGGTTATTTGTAAGACAGATGTCACACGCCAAATATTTGTTAAACGATCCTGTATTTCGCATCACGGGTGTGCAGTGAGGCCAAAAGAAAATTTCAGATAGAGGTAGAAAATCTACTTCACTCGGCGGCAGAAATCATCCCTTATTGTAATTTCGCCTAATGGGAATTCAATGAAGTGGAAACTAATTTATTTTTCTCTCAGTCTTTCCTCAGCTTTCCGCTTTATAAACATTTTTTTGGTGAATTGTGTAGAAATATCCATCCGTTTCCGCGTTGGACAGATTCAATTTTATACAGAATAAATACACGTAATGTTACTATTATTTCGCCGGGACCAATACATTTGTTCATATTGGACAGATTTCCGCGTTATTCACGTTCCTGATTAAACAAGTTTTACTGTATATATATATATATATATATATATATATATATATACATACACACACACACATACACCAGCTTATACCGGCGTGCGTTCCTACGTCTAAATAAATTGAATATTAAGGGTTAATTGAATTATATATTATACGCTGAGACGAACCAAACAAGGCAATTCGGATTTCAGGCAAATCTCCAATTCTAATTGTAGGATTTCGCTCATTATTTGATAATATCTAACTCGGTTTATTTTAATAGGACATACTGAATTTCGTCGTGAAACATAGAAAATTGTGACCACTAGAGAGATTTTAAAATTTTCATTTCATGTGAACTCTTACACCTAATGGTTTTAGAGGGTCCAATTGTGAATTTATACCATACAGGGACAAAATCAGATATACACACACAAAATTTCATAAAAATTGATCCAGTCGTTTTCGAGGAGTTCAGTGACAAACACACGTACAGAAGAATTGTTTTTCTCCTCTGTTTGTCGACCGATTTTCTTTTTCTTTATGGTTTAGATTCACAATTGGACCATCTATAACAATTAGGTGTAATAGTTCACATGAAGTGAACATTTAAAAATCGCTTTATCGGACACAATTTTCGATGTTTCAGTACGAAGCTCAGTATATCATATTAAAATAAACCGAGGTACGTATTATCCAAAAAAATGAGCGAAATGCGACAATTATAAGTGGAGGTTTACCTGAAATCCAAAATTAAAAACTGACTAGCAACCTCCATGTTTGGTTGGTCTCAGCATGTAACATACAATTTAATTATAATTTAATATTATATTTATTTAGTTGCATCAATGCATGCCGGGTATTAGCTAAATGTTTTTATGTAATTTGTAGGAAGAATATAGCTGTTGAAAATGTAGGAAATGAAAATTGAGCCTTGCCAAGAAATGGCGTGAAAAAGTAATCATAAAAAACTGGAGGATGTTGGCGGAAATTCTGGGAAATATTGCCAGAAGAGTGACGCAGTGGATGCTGTCCAACACGTCAGCATTATTGTGGTTTTCCGCCGCCCTCTCCCACTTCACATAGAAGTAAAACTTCAACATATTATTCTTTAACGTTAAAGATTGATTAATAATTCAATGTTGTGAATCTACTATATACAGACTTCAAAAAGGCATACAGTTCAATTAAGAGGGATACGTTATATATATATATATATATATCATCATCATCATCCGGTATCATGGCAGCTGCCGCCGTCTTCCGGAAACTAAACGCCATTCCTCTCTGTCCATCCATTGATCTTCCTCCAATTTCTTTGTTATTCATAGCTGCTTGTACGCCTTCTATCCAATTTTTCTTCGGTCTTCCTCTCTTCCTCCTATCTATTGGTATCCATTCCATAACATTTTTAGGCAATCTTTGCTCTGGCATTCTTTTGACATGGCCATACCACTGTAATATTTTCTTTTCTATAATGTCTATGATGTCTGGCTCTCCTTGTACACCCATAATTACCCTTATTCCTTTATTTCGTATTTTATCCATTCTAGATTTTCCAGCCGATCTTCTTAAAACATCCATTTCTGTACGTAAAATTCTTTTCATTTCCCTGGTAGGAATTTGCCAGACTTCAGCACCATATGTTAAAATGCTCTGAATTATGGTATGATATATTTGTAATTTAAGTTTATATATATATATATGTTTTATTCACCTTTTTTTACTTTTTCGAGTTTTTTTTACCTATTAATCCTTTTTAACCTTTTTTTAGGTCTTAACAGCTTTTCTTTCTGGCCTACAATGTCCCAACATGTATATATATATATATCCATCCATAGTAATGCTGCCCGAAGGCAGGTCCTTCACTGCAATCATAACATTTTCATGCTATGCTTGCAGCTTTACTAGGGAATTGTAGGTGTGGTAGCTTCCCGTTGCTTTCCACACCGGTGAAGGATGATGATGATGATGAAGGTGATAATGATAAGGATGATGATGATGGCCATATGATTTCGGGGACCGTTTGGGCCTTAAAATTTTCCTGACATTTGTCTTACAGGTGAGGAAAAACCCCGATAAAAACCTCACCCAGAAAAACTGCCCCGACTGGGGATCGAACCCGGGTCCGCTGCGTGACAAGGCAGCACGCTACCTCGAGACAACAGCGGTGGACTATATATATATATATATATATATATATTATGTTGGGCCTCGTCTTCAGACATAAGAAAATTTTTTTCTTAACTTCCGAGCCCTATTACAGGATTATTCATTTATAACGTAACGGGTACACGGCTTTTTACCTTTGCGCGGTTGAATGTTCCGGCTTTGATCCTGCATTAACTCCGCGAAACACCGTGTGCCCGTTAGGTTATAAATGAAGAACCCTGTATATAGTATCCTGCTAGAGTTCGGAATTCCTAAAAACTATTTAGACTTATACGAATGTGTCTAAATGACACAAAGAGTAGGGTGCATGTAGGCAAACAGTTTTCGGATACTTCTAAAATTCACAATGGGATGAAGCAAGGAGATACTATCTCCTCTACTATTCAATTTTGTACTAGAGCATGTCATCCAAATTTTTAGAGGATGAGGAAGGCCTACAACTCAGTGGTATTAATAAGCTGTTAATTTAGGCTGAAGATGTAGTACTATTGGCCGATAGCGAGGAGATACTAAAGGCCAACACGCACACACTAATGACTAACATTAAGAAATTTGGACTGGAAGTAAACATCAATAAAACCAAATATATGTTCACACACAGAAATACATTATATAATGGAAATGGAGAATTAATAATAATGAGAGAAATTTAAGTATTCGCTGAATTCAAATACCTTGGAACAGTAATTACAAATAGAAATGAGATGCACAAAGAAATTAAACATAGGCTCAATTCTAGAAATACATGTAATTATTTATTACAAGGATTCTTGTCGTCCCAAATTCTCTAAAAGAAGTTAAACTGAAAATGTATAAAACTATTATTCTCCCAGTTATATTATATGGATTTGATACGTGGACTCTTACTTTAAGTGTCTAGGATTTGAAGAGAGGTCAGGGCTTGCTTGGTTCAGGTTAGGCACATGGAAATTTCTAAAAATTAGCGACGTTCAAGATTTGCGAATATGTCCAATGTGAGGGAGCCTTGAAGACGAGATGCATACGAGTATATTAGGAAAATTAACGATTTAGGATATTGGAGGCGTCTGTTATTACCGGAAAGATTTCTAAATTCAAATCATGAAAGATTAGCATACTACGAGCAAATGGTAAATCCAGAAAATTGGATAAACTTGGGTAAATTTCTGGACAAAACGCGGAAAATAAGAACAACACTCATTCACAAATAAATAAATATGTTAGCAAAATGCAATATCATTAATTATTAATAATTCTACATAACTTAATTAATGTATAATGCTATTGTGTTATTATCTAATTGTAATATTATTGTGTTTTATTTTTTGTTTTAAGTTATATTATTACCAAACATTAACTTATTGTAACGGACTGTCAACAGCACGTACGGCTTATTGCCCGTGCAACCCATATTTGTAAATGACATTGTATGTAGGCCTATCTTACTTTTTGTCTAATAAAGTCCTATTACTACTACTACTACTACTACTTTAAGAGGATAGAAAATTACGTGTATTTGAGAATAAAGTTCATAGGACAATTTTCGGACCAAAGAGAGATGAACAGACAGATGAATGGAGAAGACTACATAACAGTGAACTACATGATCTTTATAGGAAGCCAGATAATAACAAGAACAGTTAAGTCTCATAGACTGCGTTGGGCAGGACATGCTGCACGAATAGGGAATGAAAGAGGGACATGGGAGCTTCCTGTAGGGAAACCATAGGGTAAACGCCCTGTCGGTTGACCAAGAATGAGGTGAGAGAATAACATTAACGATTATTTGAGGGAAGTAGATTATGCTGACGCATTGCAATTGAAACTCGACTGACGGAGTGTAAAGAAATGTCCATAGCAACCGGAAAGAAGTGCGTTTTTTTAAGATGAGTAATATGCTGCATTCTGGATCCACTTAACTAAATCTGACAATTTGACTTAATACCTTTCAACTAGATTAAACATTTGTGTAAGCAGGTAATACCAACACAAATTACGTACTTTAGTTTCCAGGAACATATCTCACTCTACATAATTAACAAATTATGGATTAGTACTCAGAAGTCGTCCCACACGATGTTAAAAAAATACATTTTTACGCGTTAGTGCGTCCTGTCGTACTTACATCAATGGCGACCATGATTGAAAGTTCATTTTCCTAAATTTCGAGGTTACCAACCAATAATTAACTAATATACTGTAATAATATATATTACCTACCTCGTGCGGGAAGTAAAACCACTGCTCTTTATGTATACTACCTACAACGTATAGGCCTATACAAAAATATATCTAAAAGGTAGTGTTAATATACATTATACGAAACAAATCACTGCATTTTAAATTAACCGAACTTTAGTTGAAACAATATAAATCAATACATTCGTACTTGCCACCATTTTATGACTGATTGGTGTCACGGACTGCTGTAGTCTCAACTAAATTATTTTTGGCATTCACCGTATAAACAATGGCCACGTGTTAGTCAGTTGTTTATAATGAACGCAAATATTTCCAACAGATATGTTATGATTTTACTATTATTTATTATTTTGAAAACACCATCGTGTAAAAAATAATGTACAACGCACTTTTGTGAGGTGTTTTACAGAATCTCGGGTCAGTTGTTTATAATGAACGCAAATATTTCCAGCAAATATATTATTATTATTTTACTATCATTTATTATTTTGAAAACAGCATCGTGTAAAAAATAATGTACAACGCACTTTTCAGAAGTGTTTTACAGAATCTCGGAAATTAAAAACCTTGCTATCGCTCGGTTTTTAATCATATCCTCACTTCTGTAAAAATCACTTCCCAACCTCGCATTGTGATGTAGTATAAATTTACAATACAGTCCATTGAAAAATCAATGTTATTGTGAAGTTTTAACATATTCTACTGTCTTTCTACATGACCACCATCTGGTGAAAACACATGCTCCATCTTTCAGCTGTGAAACCAAATGTAGGCCTTAACATTTAAACCGTACAAAACCTGCTGCTTCTGAGATACGATTCAAGCAGACGTGATAAGGACGTGAAACGTGTTGCGAGGAAAACTTAACTTCCTACTGAGGCGTCGAGTTGATGTGTTCGGCTATCACTGGCAATTTGAACTTGCTACACTGTTTCTGCTGATATGCCTGGTCGTACCTCATCACTAGAGCTAGGAATTTTAGGTGCACAATTTTGGTGAAAAGGTGCAGAAAAAGGTGAATTAATTTAGCAGAAAAATGTGCAAAACAGGTGCAATTTTTAAAATAAAAGTTGCAAATTCCCCATGTAAATAATCATTAAAGATTACCAAAACCAATTACAACAAGTAACTAACGACTTTTTCATCAATTGTTATTGAAATATCACAAAGAATGCACCTGATAACAGATCCGCCACTCTGAATTCCATCTGCACTAAACATTTTAACAATATCACGTAATTTATAGGAGTTCACTTTCGGTTTCGGCATACTGTATACTGGTAACTCAGGAAAATAGCAGACCGCACTAGTCAAATATTATTTTGAACTGGAACATTTATTCACGCACTCAACAACCTTCCTTGCTTGAACAATAGCTTTCGCATAACTGTGGTGCAATGAGGCGCAAACTAATTTAAAAGGAATAGTCTAACGGGATTGCACAGAAGTGGAAGTAATATGATGTGGACTGATACCACATATCGTTACCAACCCTTGAAATCGTATTTGAATAAATTATATATATATATATATATATATATATATATATATATATATATATTATTTTGGTAATAAAATGTTCCAAAGGAGACAAAAAAGGTTTGAAAAGGTGCAAAATGTTCTTCCATTAAAGAAAAGGTGCAAAAAGATGCTAGCATTGAATAAAGGTACAAAAAGGTACAACTAAAACACAGTTAGGGGCATTTATTTAATGTTTTCTTTGCAATACTAGCTAATTTGAACATTATAGTAACAAAAAAAAAGTGCAGCACCTAAAATTTCTAGCTCTACTCATCACACACACTGCCGGTACACTTAAATTTGTTTACAAGCAGATGAATGTGTGACCTTTTTATGGCTGGTTTACGGAATTTATGGGTAAATTCAGCTCTGCCGTCTTCATATGACAATCCACGTACCCGTGCACAAACAATGACAACCCGTTCTTCCGTGCTAAACACGTTGAACTAAGCTAATAGTGTTTGCAAATATATATATATATATATATATATATATATATATATATACATACATACATACATACATACACACACACACACACACACACACACACACACACACACTGGGTAATACCCGGCGTACGTTTCTACGCCTAAATAAATGAAATATTAAAGTTTAATTAAATTGTATGGTAGGCCTATACGCTGAGACGAACCAAACATAGCACTTCGGATTTCAGATAAACCTCCACTTCTAATTGTCGGATTTCACTCATATTTTGATAATACTTACCTCGGTTTATTTTAATAGGATATACCGAGTTTCGTTGTGAAACATCGAACACTGTGACCGCTAGTGCGATTTTTAAATTTTCACACCAGGTGAACTCCTACACTAATGGTTTTACAGAGTCCAATTATGAATCTAAACCATCCAGGGACCCAATTAAACACGCACAGAACATTTAATCAAAATTGGTCCAGTTGTTTAGGAGTTCAGTGACAAACACACGGTACAGAAGAATTATATATATGTGTGTGTGTGTGTGATATGATAAGAAAAATAAATGCTTGAACGGAATTTGAACCCGGACCTCTGGACTGATACCCCAGTGCGCTACCGATTACGCAACCAAGCAAATCTAGTACAAACATTTATCCATCTTTATATATATTCTCTATTATTATGAGAAGTAGCGGGAAATCGATCTTCAACGCCATCTAGCAGCTGACTATAACAAGTAATCAAATTAAAGAGAATATTTTTACTTTATATTGATCTTATAATTAAATTTTTGACATTGAGTAATGCAAGGATAAGATATATATATATATATATATATATATATATATATATATATATAAAATGTTGTATTTTTTTGTTTTCACTGCAGTTCGACCCTTTTAATTTAGCAGGTATTAGTAATTGAGTTTCTCCAATTTAACAAAACCACTTGGACTTATTGAGGAATTTGCTTTTTATGCAGAGCTGCATATCTGACTTCCAACCTCACCAACTGCACAATGGAAGAGTTTTTACATAAATCACAGAGTTTGAATTCATTGAGTATTGATTATATAAAAAAATATGCAAGAATTTTTATAATTAATTAAATAAAATCCTTATTTCAGAGGATTTACATATATTTAAAAATGCTGAAATTCCAGATTTAATTAAAATTTTTATCTGCGTGCTCCGAATTTTTTGTTTGTTTTTTTAATCTTGTTGATTTATTGAAATAAAACTCGTGTTTTAGCGTAATGCGTTTACCCTGTGAATTAAAACAATAGAAGGAGCTTAGAGCGTATTTTTATACAATGGTTGTAATCCATAAGTGGGACAATGGCTGGAGAAGCACCTGGTTCATTAGTTCTCCATAGAGAGCGCGCGTGATTGCAAGCTATTGTGTTCCCGGTTTAACAACAAAAACCTCACATTATGTGACACTTTCAACCCTTAAGGATATCTCCCTCGATCACGTTAAACTCTGAACGGTATAAAACGACAAGAAAGAGTTTTCTGCTCTAAACGTTATGCCAATCATCCGAAGATTAGTTCATATTTCTGTCGTTCTTTTATTGAATATTATATATACCTAACCATAATAGGTTAGATCACCAAAGGAACACTATTATCATAAGTTATGTCACGAGTGATTTCCAAATCATTGATACATTCACGAGTCATTTCGTAACTCGAGAATTTGTCTAGAGGATTTGGAAATAGAGAGTGGCATTTGTTAGGACTATTTAACGAATATAATTAAGCTGTTTACTCACAAATGATTATTTAAACATTGACCTCAAAAGACGAGGTACACTCACCCTCAGTTAAATGACCTTCAACTCAGAAGACGAGGTACACTCGCTTAACTCTGCTGTTATATATTTTACAATATTTTGTACATCCCTTGGCAGGGTAATATTTTATTAACTTTTATGAATAATAGAGGAATATGTTTTGGCCTTCGCCCTTATTGTGAACTCAAGTATCGTTATCTTTTGTTTGTTTTGAATGTCTGAAAATAGACAATAAAATTTACAGTAACTTAAATCCGGTTTCTGGGGAAATGTATTGAACATTTAAAACTGAAGGGAATGAGTTAAATATAGTTACCAGTATTTTAAATTATTTATATATTTAATGTAAACGGTGATGTTTGAAAACAAATCAGAAATGTGTGGTTATGTTTCATTTGTTTATTAATTTGCAACCTAATCACATTATTTATTGCCAAATAGGATCGCA
This sequence comes from Diploptera punctata, assembly GCA_030220185.1. Lineage (NCBI taxonomy): Eukaryota > Metazoa > Arthropoda > Insecta > Blattodea > Blaberidae > Diploptera > Diploptera punctata. The sequence continues at coordinate 174,635 of JASPKZ010007749.1, read as the reverse complement.
ATGTTGTAAGAATGCACCCTAGTGGAGAAATAATGAAACACATCAAGCTGTATATCATAATAAAAATTATAGGTCATTAATTAATTTTTTTGTAAAAACTCAGTAAAATCATTATTTAAAAAACACTATTATTGAACGCACACATTATCAAATGTGTAGTTAGAAGGACTCTGTTGATTATTTGCTATATTCAATGTATTTGTTAGAGAGTCTCTCACTGCAAAATAATGCAAATAACCTGTTCAGAATATTAAAAAGGAGGAGCTTTCTTCATCACAAAAGCAGGAGCTGATAAAGAGAATTCGATAAAGGGCGAGGTGAAACACGACTGTCATTGGTTGTAAAACAAAATTGATAGAAATGCCATTGGTCATTGTGTACCGTTTCGAAGGAGGCTATGGTTTCTAATATAGACTCTTTTATGTTATGAATTTCTCCGCTAATATATTTACTCTTGCTCAAGTCATCTACAATAACATCTGAGATGTTTAGGAGGATTTAAGTGAAAAACACATGTACAGAAGAATTATATCGAAATAAAGAAGCATCACTGTTATAAAGTAAAAAATCTCTCTCATTTGCTTACTTGATATAGTAGCCACTAGAGGGCAGTGATACTGAGTTCTCGCTACCTCTCATGATAGAGCATATATATAAAGGAAAAATAAATATTTTATCACTGAATAATTTATTTGTTTTTCCTGCAGTACGGTGCATTCTTACAATATTGTGATTAGATATTATTAAATTATTAAAAACGTTATTATTCAACACACAATTATCAAATGTGTAGTTCTAAGGAATATGTTTATTATTTGCTACATTCAACGTATTTGTTGGAGAGTCAGTCACAGCAAAATATGCTCTGACCTGTTCAGAGTACTAAAAAGGAGGAGGAGCTTTCTTAATCACAAAAGCAGGAGCTGGTGAAGAAAATTCGATAAAGAGAGAGATGAAACGCGACTGTCATTCGTAGTAAAACAAAATTCATAGAAACGTCATTGGTCATTGACTCCCACTTGGAGATTGAGTTTAATAGCCAGAGAAAAACTTGGAGTACTAAGTTCAAATGAAGATATAGAAAGATGCCAACAAGAATGGAAAAATCATCTGAGAAGAATGGAAAGAAACACACTTCCAAAATTGGTATTCCAATATACTCCAACTGGACATAAAGACCAAGGAAGAGCTAAACATCGGTGTAAGAATCAAGACCACCTTCGTTAGGTGTACAGTCACAGGTCACATGGCCTAAAACAGACTTGTTCATGATGATATATATGTCCCGCGCCGTAGCCGAATGGTTAAGGCAAGAAGCCTTGGCACAGAGATACAGGATTTGGGCTGGTTCGAGTCTCTATGGGGAAAGATATTTTTTCATGGAATTCCAGCCAATATGGGGCCGGTGACCACCCAGTATCGTGAGGAATTTGAGTAGATACAATAAGTAGCGGCTGGAGGACCCGACATGCTGACCACATGTCACCCCTACACTGGCAGGAAGATCGTCTACTTCTGTGATTAAAGCATGTAGATGTGAGGCCAGTAGCCGACTGGTGGACCAAGGGCCTTCTAGGACTATCGCGCCATGGAGTTTTTTTTGGAGTATATATATGGTGTAACCAAATTTCCATTACAAACTTTTAGGGCGCGTAGTGGAGACCAGAACGGTTACTTTTAGCATAGGAACTCAGGTCCAGAAACGTACAGTTTTCCAGCTACACCGAATGTACCACAACACACGTTGCTCTCACTGACGCCTGCTGCTTGTCGTGTGGTCCACAAGAAGGGTTCGATGTGACAACACAGATGTTCTGGTACACACAATCACCAATCCTTGGTCCTGCAATATCCGCCGCAGCCAATAGTCATCCTCGGATGCCACAGATGTCTCGTAAATGTAGGATTTCATGTGACCCCCCAAGTAATAGTCTAGCGGGGTCAAGTTGGGAGAACGTGCAGGTGTTTGGCGCCGAAAATGTAGGAGAGTTCAACGTCTGTTGTGGTATTTTGCGTGCTTGTAGCGGGAAAACGGAATGTTTCTGGACATGAGTTCCTAATCTAAACGTAACTGTCTTGGTCCCCGTTACACATCCTCAAAGTCTGTAATGGGAATTTAGTTACACTCTGTGTGTGTGTGTGTGTGTGCCTGTGCTCAATAAATATATCAAGCATGAAGTGGGAGAATAACATTAACTATCATTTTAGGAAAATAAATTATACAAGAGATGATTGGAAAACATTAGCTAAGTAGGCCTATAGGGATGTACGGAGAGCTTGTGTTCTCACGGTCCGGAACTTACTTGTTGGATAGTGCCAATAAGTTATAATAATAATTATTATTGCTATAGAATTGATTAAAAGTGGCAGTCAGAAGTTATTGGAATTGATAACTGTACTGTTTAATAAAATAATAAATGGCGAAGAAGTACCAGAAGAGTGGAAAGTCGCTATTGTATCATCGATACATAAGAAGGGAGACAAGAGAAAGTGTGAAAATTATAGAGGCATATCAGTAACAAGTACATTAAGTAGAATATATGGACGTATACTAAGTAAAATGGTTGATATAGAATACCAGGATGAAGAAATGGAAGAAAAATCTGGTTTTAGAAGTGGCAGATCATGCACAGATAATATATATTTTGCATAACACAAATGTTAGAAAAAAAGCTACTAACAGAGATATATATTTACTTTTTGTCGATTTAACCAAGGCATATGATAGTATTCCTCAAAAAATGTTATGGAAAACTTCAGACAATTCTAACATTACCAAAAAATTAATAGAAGCTATAAAACATTGTACAAAGGATCTATTTCGAACATAAAAGTTGGAAATCACATAACAAAGGGATTTATTATTACAAAACTTTTAAGGCAGGGTTGCAGTTTATCTCCAACTCTATTCAAAATTTATCTCGAAAGACTACTAAGAGACAGAAGGAAAAAAGTAAAAAAAGGGCATATCAATCCAAAATACACATGTTTATTCACAAAATTTTGCAGATGACCAGGTATTAATAGCACAAGATCACGATGACAGAATATATGGCTAAAAAACTAAAAGAAGAATATGAAAAATGGGGACTTACATAAACATTGAGAAACTAAATACCTGTGTATAGGAGAAGAAATGGAAAATATATATTTCAACAATGGAAAAGAACTAAAACCTAGTATTGAATGCACTTTTATTTGGGACAAAATTAGACCATTCAAGCGATAACACAGTGGAAATTAAAAATAGAATCGCTCAAACAAAACAAGCAATAAATGCTTTAAAAACTGTTTGGTGGAACAAAAACATTACAAAAAATAGAAAATTACAAATATATCACACCATAATTCAGATCATTTTAACATATGGCGCTGAATTCTGGCAAATTCCTACCAGGGAAATGAAAAGCATTTCAAGTACAGAAATGGATGTTTTAAGATCGGCTGGAAAATCTAGAATGGATAGAATACAAAATAAAGAAATAAGGGAAATTATGGGCGTGCAAGAGGAGCCGGACATCACATACATTATAGAAAAGAAAAGATTACAGTGGTATGGCCTTGTCAAAAGAATGCCAGAGCAAAGATTGCCTAAAATTGTTATGGAATAGATCCCAATAGATAGGAGGAAGACCCATGAAACTTAGATAGAAGAGGTACAAGCAGCTATGAATATCAGAGGATTAGAGGATGATCAATGGATGAACAGAGAGGAATGGCGTTTGGTTTCCGGAAGACGGCGGCAGCTGCCATAATACCGGATGATGATTATTATTATTACCATTACTGTATTATTATTATTATTATTATTATTATTACCTCTATTATTATTACTGTTATTACTATTACAATTATTAACTAACTAACTCACTGGCACTCTCGAACCCGTAGGTTCATGGCCGCGCGGACATAAGCTCTCCATATATCCCTATCCTGAGCTATCAGATACGCATTCTAATTCTTCATAGAACTCATCCTTCATCTTGTCATCTTTATCTTCTGTGGGAGCATGTACATTTACAATTATAAAATCATACCGTTTACCCCTTTAGAATTATGTATGACATCCTATCACTGACAAACTTAATATCTCGGATAGCGGATAAGATCCTCCTTCGGACTAAAAAACCCGTTCCAAATTCAGGTCTTTATGCACCCCCGTAATATAATGCAAAGCTTGCTGATTCCTGACTACCTTCTCCTGGCCATCTAACTTCCTGTAAAGCGACTATATCCAAGGGTGATTTATCTAATTCACGGGTTAATATCTCTAGTGCCCCGCTATTGTATAAAGTCCTAACATTCCATGTTCCTAGGAACATGTCCCTGTGTTTGAGCCTTTGGCATGGGTTCCCTGAAGTAGTCCCCGCCCGGAGAACCGAATGGGGACTATTTGACCTCCGTAAAATTTTACCCCAGTTGAACCCATGTCCGCATTTCTTGACGGTTGTATTTTTACGGTGAAAGTTCGTCACTCTTTCGACAAAGGTACTTTTTTCGTCTGGCTTATCACCTTCGACCAGTCCGGCATGGGTAATCCTATCGGCAGCAATGCTACCGCCGGCATAGCTCTCGGGATTATTTAAGCATGCAAGCCACTCCACCACGGCAAGGTAAATATACCATGGAGGGACTATTACAATTACTTACTTACTTACTCACTGGCACTATCGAACCCGTAGGATCATGGCCGCGCGGACATAAGCTCTCCATACATCCCTATCCTGAGCTAATGTTTTCCAATCATTCCCTGTATAATCTACTTCCCTCAAATCATAGTTAATGTTATTCTCCCACCTCATTCTTGGTCTACCAACTGGGCGTTTTCCCTCTGGCTTTCCTACAAGAAGCTTCAATGCAAGTCTTTCATTCCCCATACGTGCAACATGTCCTGCCCAACGCAGTCTACGAGACTTAACTGTTCTTATTATATCTGGCTTCCTATAAAGACCATGTAGTTCATTGTTATGTAGTCTTCTCCATTCACCTGTCTGTTCATCTCTCTTTGGTCCAAAAATTTTCGTAAGTACTTTATTCTCAAATACTTGTAATCTCCTTTCCTCCCTTAAAGTAAGAGCCCATGTTTCGCACCCATATAATATAACTGGTAGAATAATAGTTTTATATATTTTCAGTTTAACGTTTTTTGAAAGGAGTTGGGACATCAAGAGTCTCTGCAATGCATAATAGCACGCATTTCCAGAATTGAGCCTATGTTTAATTTCTTTGTGCATCTCATTCCTATTTGTGATTATTGTTCCTAGGTATTTGAATTCAGCCACTTCCTCAAAATTTCCCTCATTTGTCATTAGCTGTCCATTTCCATTATATAATGTATTTCTACGTGTGACCATATATTTAGTTTTAATTATTTTTGTTATTAATATGATTATTGTTGTTTGTGTGATTTATTGTTACTGAGTGAGAGATGACAGTAGTTGAGAGATTGAGCTACAAGGATGTAACCCAGTTTAGCAAGAAGCAGGAAGTAGGACGACTCTAAGGGGAAGTGTGCAGTGAAATTAACTAACTAAGCTTTGCCTCCGGAGCTGCTGTTAGCTTCTGTAACAAGAATTTGTATAGAAACTCTCTCTCTCTAAATGCAAAGTGATAAAAACAGACAAAGGACGCTATAATAACAAGAACGAAAAAAAAAAGAAAAGAGACAAAGGTGAAATAAATTATCAAACAAAAGAATGAAAATAAAATATGAACATAATTCTTCAAGAAGAGAAATATATTTATTTATATTTAACGATGCTCTTAGCAGCTCAGGTCATTAGTAGTCCTGGGTTCGAAGGCAAATGCATGTTCAGTTCCAATAAGAGAGTCTACTTACAGATGAGTCAGTTCATAACATTTAAGACATAATAATTTTATGGTAGTTATTTTATTTTAATACTGATATTCGTGCCTACTTTAAAGTTTGTCTGCCTAATCTTACCTCAAAGTGGTTCTTTTACAGTTTTTGACATACATGCATACATAGTGTTCTGCCCCCAGAGCAAGTCTTTCACTGCAAACTCAGAATTCTCCACTCTTTATTTAACTCAGCTTTGCTTTTTATATCCTCACACAAACTACTTATTTAATTTTGTCAATCACCTGATGTCTTTCTCTGCCTCTAACTTTCTTTCCTTTGACCATTCCTTCTAGAGTATCCGTCAGCAGGCAGTTTGTTCTTAACCAGAGTCCAATGCAATTTATTTTTCTTTCATTTATGAGTCCCAGCATTGTTCTTCCTTCACCCACTCTGTCTAGCAAATCTTTATTTATTTATTTTTATTTTGTCTGTCCATTTTATACGTTTCATCCTTCTCCATATCCACATCTTCCAGTCGTTTTCCTCATTCCGTCGTAATGTCCAAGTCTCTGTACCATACAATGCTAGACTCCACACAGATCATTTCACTAGTCTCTTCCGTAAAGGTTTGAGTTGTTTTAAGTATTTTATTTTTTATTTTCGACCATTTACTGATAGTAATGCAACTGGCAAATCAATGCTTTTAAAAGTTATTTTAAATACCGTTGAGGTTATGAAATAAAATATTACAAATTAATATAAAATTAATACCTGATAAATGAGTCGTCCTCAACTAAACTGAAGTTCTGTTAGAAACACAAGTAGTTAAAACTATGAAAGTCTTTCAAAACAATGTTTCATCGCCTGGATTTCAATTGGTACTAATGTTGTTGTGTAAGTTGTACAACAGTTTCAGGTATGTGGGTGTATTCTCGTTGAGCAAGTCTGTATTCTCAGCTTCTTTTAAAATTTCTATGTATTCTAGGGTGCTAATCTTGTTGCTGTTATACTCTCTGTGTAATATTGACATATAATTATCGATTTTGTCCAACTGATGACCCGTTTCTAATATATGTTCGGCAACATTTGATTATTCTTCGTTATTAATAACATTTTTAAAATGTTCAGAGTTTCATGTGTTAAAATTTCTTGTTGTTCAACCTGTGTAAAACTTGTTGCAACTAATCTCTATCTTTTGCGTGATAGTGCGTTATGTTGTACTTACAGCAATGGCGACCATGATTGAAAGTTCAACTTCCTACATTTCGGGATTGCGAATCTAAACAACTAAACCATAATATTACATGTTACCGACCTCGTGCGGGAAGTAAAACCACAGCCCTTTATGTATACTAAGTACAATGTATATACAAACATATATCCAGAAGGTAGTGTTAATATACATTATACGAAACAAATCACTGCATCTTAAATGAACTGAACTTTATTTGAAACAATATAAAACAATAAATTCGTCCTTGCCACCATTTTATTACTAATTGGAGTCATGGCCTGCTGTAGTATCAACTAATAAACATTGGCCACACTGTTAACGTTAGTCAGTTGTTTATAATGAACGCAAATATTTACAATAAAATCCTATTATTTTAGTATTATTTATTACTTTGAAAACACCATCGTGCAAAAAATAATGTACAATGCACGTTTGTGAAGTGTTTTACAGTATTTAAATTCAAGAAAATGTTTAACAGAGTTGAGGACGGCACCTGCCAAAATATATAGCGAAGTTTGGGTAATGTGCACTCTTCTGTTTGAGAGGACCCTGTTAATATCTTCTTTAATTGGTGCTGCCCTCGAACGGAACATATTTTAACTTATTGCCCTCATCAATTTTGATGGGTTCCAGGCCAGTTTCTTTTGTTCTTCGTGCGAAGAAGGGTTTATTTGTGATATTTATGAAACAGACCACTTTAAACGTTTTTCAAGCTAAGAATCAATTCTTAATTTCTGCTATTGAATATTACAAATGTTGAAAGATCTCCTAAATATATTATATTATGTAGATGCTGTTTTAATATACTGACGGGTTTGGTTTGATATTATGTGGCATGGTGGTGTATAAAATAATTAAATCTAACAAAGGAATTCGGTTAATGTGGACCCTCCACGAGGACAATGAGATCTGTAAAAACCATTCACTTAATTAATTCTATTTCATATCCTTGTAATTTTACTAAACTCAAAGACCGTCGCTGTCTGCAGTTGAATGACGTGTGAATGTTAAAATCACAATAATTTTTCAAAACATTAAATAAATAAATATCAACGCTTTTTAATTATGATCAGTCATAAATATTTTCATATTAATCTGTGCCTGTCTGTATAAATTAATAGAGTAAATAAACTTAAAAATAGACTAAAAGTTAAGATAGACTCTGGGGTCCACTTTATCCGAATATGGACGTTAAATGGACCTTTCTTGTAATGTAAAAAAGTTAATAAATTATGATGACGTTTTCATATTTGAATAAAAAAACAATGCTATTTCATAGTTACAACACTAATGATAATCGCTGTAATTAAACAAAATTCAAATCCCTTAATTAAAAGAAGTCCACCGCTGTGGTCTTGAGGTAGCGTGCTGCCTTGTCACGCAGCGGGCCCGGGTTCGATCCCCGGTCGGGGCAGTTTTTCTGGGTGAGTTTTTTATCGGGGTTTTTCCTCACTTGTAAGACAAATGTCAGGAAAACTTTAAGTCCCAAACGGTCCCCGAAATCATATGGCCATCATCTCCATCATCATCCTTATCATTATCATCATCATCATCGTCATCCTTCACCGGTGTGGAAAGCAACGGGAAGCTACCACACCTACACAATTCCCTAGTAAAGCTGCAAGCATAGCATGAAAATGCTATGATTGCAGTGAAGGACCTGCCTTCGGGCAGAATTACTATGGATGGATAATTAAAAGAAGAAAAACAACAAAGTCAAAACAGGGGTCCAAATTACCCAAGTTCCTCTATATATTTTATCATTTTGCTTTATAGAAAACTGATTTATTATTTTATGAGATGGGAAAAAGACTGTAGGAGCGTGGATGAGTTTATAATAATTGAACATGTTTCTAGAAACCTTGCAGAGTCTAGAAGTGTCCAATGAAACTTGTTAGAATTCCCGTCACTGTGTGGCACCGCAGCGCTGCGTGATTGTGAATCCCCGTCTGCAGAGGGTGATAACGGTGGGTCGGGAGGGGGGGGGGGGCTGGAATCTCTGCACATTCACTTGGCTTCTCCAATAAAAACAAAAATTCCAGTCTATCATTTTTTACAGTTTTTAAAGATCAGCCTATTTTCTTTCAGTTATTTCTTGTAGATGGCAGAACAATGGAGAGCTCGCGTTCTGCAGGGATAGCCAGTCATTTCCGGATCAGAAACCATTTTCCAACTGAAGCGTATTGTGTCATAATGCGCTCACAAAATCCTTCCAAATACATTTATACTTTTCTTTTATTTTCTATAGGAATGAATTCCTGCTATCATAAAAAAAAACTCTTAGAGAGATTTCAATATATTTGGATCTTATACGATCTCTAAATAAAAATCTCTCACTAATGACATTTTGAGGAAATGGTGAATTCAAGTAACTAGGAACAATTATCACAAATAAGAATGATATACACAAAGAAATTAAACATAGGCTCAATTCTGGAAATACGTGCTACAATGTATTACAGGGGCTCTTGACGTCCCAATTCCTTTTAAAAAACGTTAAACTGAAAATATATAAAACTGTTATTCTCCCAGTTATATTATATGGATGTGAAATACAGACTCTTATTTTAAGAGAGGAGAAAATATTACGAGTATTTGAGAATGAAGTTCTTAGTACAATTTTTGGACCAAAGAAAGATGAACATACAGGTGAATGGAGAAGACTACTTAACAGTGAACAAAAATTGTCCTTATATATAGATATAATAAGAACAGTTAAGTCTCGTAGACTGCGATGGGCAGGACATATGGCACGAATGGGGATTGAAAGAGGTGCATGGAAGCTTCTTGTAGGAAAACCAGAGGGAAAACGCCCAGTGGTAGATCAAGAATGAGGTGGGAGAATAACATTAACTGTGATTTGAGGGAAATTGATTATACAGGGAATGATTGAAAAACATTAGCTCAGGATAGGGATGTGTGGAGGGCTTATGTCCGCGAGACCATGAACCTACGGGTTCGATAGTGCCAGTTAGTTAGTCAGTCAGTTAATCGAATTCTTCAGCAAGTAGAATTTATTGGCAAATTCTGCTAGATTACGAAGTATATATTTTTGTTAATTGGTCGGTCCCGCGCCGTATCCGAGTGTTTAAGGCAAGATGCATTGGCACAGAGCTACAGGACCTGCGCTGGTTCGAGTCTCCATGGGGGAAGAATTTTTCTCATGGAATTTTCGGCCAGCATGGGACAGGTGTCCACCCAGCATCGTGAGGCATTTGGGTAGCTACAATAAGTAGCGGCTCCTGGTTGAGAAAACCAGCTATAACGGCTGAGGGAACCGACATGCTGACCACATGTCACCCCTACACTGGCTTATGATCGTCTGCCTCTGTGATTAACACATGTGGATGTAAGGCCAGCAACCGGATGGTAGGCCAAGGGCCTTTTAGATCCTTCGCGCCATGCAGTTTATTTTTGTTAATTAGTGCGATTTCTGCAAGAGAGATCCAAACTACGAGATAACTGAGCTGTCAACCATTGCAAGCAGAAACCTATCTTAAAATTTCTTCCACAGAAACGTTGTGATGTACCGAGGTCATGTCCAAGAAAATATCAGCTGTTTTTAGAATTAAATAAAGTTATTGTGGAATTTTTAACATGATCCGTGTTATTTTATTTCGAAAAAACAAACGACGTGAAAACTGATGCTACAGTAGGGGGCTACAATATGTTTCGAAAACCAGCAAAATGGAGCATAAATTCGACCATAAATTCGCTTAGTTTGCTAAGTTCGTATGTGACTGGTATTTGTTTTATGTACACTCTTTTTTTAAACTCTATTTTCTTATAGGGTTACTATCTTTTTCTTTCAATACTAATAAAATTCATAATTAAAACCGTTGAGGTGGAGAGTCATAAAATAAAATAAGTTAAAATACCTTCTTAGGTAAAATCCGTCGTCCTCAACTTTTAAAATGTGTGATCTTCATGCCTGTAGGTCTTTCAGGACATCCGTCCCATCTTCAGCAGTTCATTCTTCGCTACAGCATCCAGGTTGATGTTTGATGCTGCTGGTCCTAATGTGGCTTTGTCGTGACTAAAGCTTCTTCCTGACGATATCGTATAGTGGGTTGTTTAGTCTGGGAGTGCTTTCATTTATTAAAAGCTTGTTTTATCTATTTCCTTGATAATTTCCAGGTCTTCCAATATGTTGTTTCTAGTTGGATTTCCCTTTTTGTGTACTATTGTAAGGTTGTCTTCTATTGAGTTCATTCTATGACCGGTGTTTATCTTTTATATCTTTTTCTGTTTTACAGTTTTATATATATATATATATATATATATATATATATATATATATATATATATATATAATTCTTCTGTACGTATGTATGTCACTAAACTCCTCCTAAACAACTGGACCAATTTTCATGACATTTTTGGTGTGTGTTCGAGTGGGTCGCTGGATGGTTTAGATTCACAATTAGACCAGGTTTGTGGCGCTGCATTCGGGTTATAGGATTTTTTTTAACGAAAATGCTTTGAATATATGTTTAAGATTTTTTCGCATATCAGAACATATGACCCCAAAATTTCACCCACCACCTTCCCCAAATATTTTTTAAAACGAAAAAAAAAAAAAAAAAAACCGTTTAGACCTTCTGCGAAGTTCATGAATAATTGAGGCTTTGAGAATTATTTGGGCAGGACAACGTCGTCGGGACCGCTAATATATATATATATATATATATATATATATATATAAATAAACCCGCCAAAGCCTGTTCCAAGCCTGATTAGAAAAAAAGGTGAGGGGGAGGAGTGTGTCATGGCGGCTAGCTACTAACACGCACAAGTTACGCTCCAGGTTTTAAGTTACTTTTCAGCAGGTGCCTTCGTTATTTCATAGTTAAAGTTGCATATTCGTAGTCAGTTTAAGTTTAAATTTATATTAGTTAGTGTCAAAAGTGTGTACATTTAACACCATGGGAAAAACACACGTAATTCAAACAACGATTCCACAAGTTCTACCGAGGAAGCAGTGAAACGTGTGGTGAAAGAGGCGCTACAGGATCCCGGCACTCTGCAGGTGTTTGTGTCCATGTTGTGGGACCAGGTAGTGGCGGAACTGCAGAAGACCATCCAGGACAACACTAAGGTAATTGAGGATCTGAAAACGACCCTCGATGAAAAAGACAGAAAGATTGAGGTGTTGAAAATAAAATAGACGATTTAGAACAATACCAGAGACGTCAATGCCTCAGGATTTTTGGTGTAAAAGAAGAGGCCGGAGAGGACACTGACCAAAAAGCCATCGAGGCGGCCAAAAAAATCGGTGTCGATCTATCAGTGACAGACATTGACAGAAGTCACCGTGTTGGTGTTAGTAATGCAGAAAGACCGCGGGCTATAATAGTGAAATTTGTTAGTTACCGCAAGCGCAGTGAAGTTTTTCTAAGCAAGAAAAAGTTGAAAGGAAGTGTTCGCGAGGACCTAACGAAGTGTCGCTATCGCCTGCTACAAGGCAGTATACAAAAATACGGTATTCAAAATGTATGGACAATGGACGGTGCCGTCATAGCCAAAGTAAATGGCGAAAAACGCAAAATTAGATCTTCTACGGATATCAACTAGATAGTACCTGAGTGTAAAATATGTTTACTTTATTTGTCTTTTCTTTGCTAACAATTATACTATTAATTTATTTCTAATTTAGGTAAGTTTTAAGTTTATTATTTTTTATTTAGGACAACTTACTTGTTTTATTTTCATTTTTTAAGTTATTTGTTTAGCTAAATTATTTTAATTTTATTAGAGTTATTACAGTACATAGTTTATTTTTACTTTCTGCTATTGGCAACATTGAGCTGACAAATGATGAATTGCTTGCAACCCCTGACTCACTCACCTTCTCCAATCACTCTCTTATTGTGCAGACAGCTTTTAACACAGGTAGCAACATTCCTCAATCCCTACCATCCCCTCCAAAAACAACTACCAGTCTATTTAGGAATGCATTTTCTATTGATAAATCATCACTTAAAATCGCTCACGTAAATTCACAAAGCATTCTGTCCCACTTTGATGAGTTTGAAACCATATTTTCATCTCTTGAACTGAGCGCAATTTTAATTTCGGAAACCTGGCTCACCCCATCCATACCTTCGTCCCTTGTTCACCTAGACGGATGTACACTGCTCAGAAATGACAGAATAGATAAAAGAGGCGGAGGAGTTTGTGCCTTTATATCAAATGAGCTTAATCCAAGAATTGTCCACAAGTCCCCTTCTGTATATTCCGCTCGCCCCGAGTTCTTATTCGTAGAAATTCAAGCCAGTCTAAAAAAAAATGTCTCTTATGCATTGTATACAAACCTCCAAAAATTGGGCACCTTTCGGATCTAGAAAACGCTCTGAACGATTCATTGCCTCATTATGAACACGTTATTGTCGCAGGCGATTTTAATACAAATCTTCTTCAGACTGACTCACCAGCCATACAACTTAAAAATATGTTCCAAAGCTTTAATATGACCATTGTTCCTCTCTCTGCCACACATCATACTGCTACTACCGACACTCTACTGGATTTAATTGTGACTACACATCCACAGAAAGTACTGTCATATGGACAAATTCCTGCTCCCGGCATATCTGCTCATGACATTGTATTCGTAGAATACTCACTCCAATGTCCTAAAAGACGTTCTAAATTGATTACGTACAGAAATTTACAAAACATAGACGATACTAAACTAAAATCAGACGCTTTAGAACTACCTTGGTACACAATATGGAATCTTATCAGTTGATGAAAAAGTAGACACATTTAATACACTGATACTACAACTATATGACAGACATGCACCAGTAAAAACCCGACGATTTTCCCGCCCCCCTGCTCCCTGGATGAATGACTCAAGACGTAAACTTATGTCAAAACGAGACAAAGCATACCGAACATACGGACGACATAAAAATGACGAGAACTGGCAACTGTACAAACAACTTAGAAACACAACTACACAAACTATACGTAATGCCAAACTACGACACGCCCACAGTATAATCGGACCTGAAATAAGTGCACGGGACACTTGGCGAAATCTCCGTGCAATGGGACTTAGACAGTTGAATCCCTCAACTGACTCTATAGACATTTCTGTAGATGACTTAAATGAACATTTTACCTCAGTACCCATGACACCTCCAGACAACAAGACTAAAATAGACATTCTTAAAGACTTATCCCCATCCCCACATATAGGAAGAGATAAATTTTACTTTTACGACATTTCGCCTATAGACGTTAAAAAAGCACTCAAGCGGATTAAATCCAATGCGCAAGGAACAGATAACATCAGCATTTTAATGGATAAATAATCATATCATTGACATTATACTACTCACTACCCACATGACTCATATTTTAATGCTTCCCTTATAACTTCTATCTTCCCTATTGTATGGAAACAGTATAGAGTTTCGGCCTATACCAAAAAAAGTACACCTACTAACTGTAATGACTTCCGACCGATTAGCATCCTTCCGACATTATCTAAAGCTCTGGAACATATTGTACATAAGCAAATGACTGAATATCTCCAAGAAAATCACCTCCTTGATCCTTATCAATCTGGCTTTAGATCTGGTCATAGCACAACCACAGCTTTGCTAAAAATTACCGAAGATATTCGTGAAGCCGTGGACAGACGTCAATTGACTCCTTTAACCTTACTTGACTTCAGCAAAGCTTTTGACACAATAGACCACGACTTACTTATGATAAAGCTCAAGCACCTACATTTGTCTGACAGCGCTGTATCCTGGTTCGACTCATACCTGCACGGTCGTCAACAATACGTTTCATTAAACTCTAGATCTTCGTCTTGGCGTAACGTGCCGGCTGGAGTCCCCCAGGACAGTGTTCTCGGACCTCTTCTTTTCTCAATGTACATAAATGATTTGCCAACTGTACTAAAGCACTGCCGTTATCACCTCTATGCTGATGATCTCCAAATTTACCTACATTCACCTCCTCATTCTCTCTATAACAGCTTGACGAAAATGAATGACGACCTCATATCCATCTTTAACTGGTCTTCAAGTATCGGTCTAAATCTAAATCCTAACAAGTCACAAGTAATTCTAATGGGGCAACAAAGACTGCTTACAACCTTTGACATATATACACTTCCAAACATTACTATAAATAATATAATTATCCCTTATTCTTCTTCAGTAATAGATCTTGGACTACATCTGCACACATAAAAAGTAATGCTTTAAATAGAGCATGAGTTAATAAATGAAAAAAAGCCAACCCGGCAAATCCTAAAGATAAAATTCTTATTATTAAACCCGCAAATTTAACCTGGTAAACACAAGTGAAACACATATGTAAAAATACTTTCTCCATCTTACATTATCTTAGACGTTTAAAGAATTTTCTCCCAGTTTCGTTAAAACAAATCCTAGTGCAGAATCTTCTGTTACCACACTTCGATTATTGTGACATTATATATAATTATCTAAACTATGCCTTGTCGCAGAGACTGCAGCGTGTTCATAATGCTTGCGTTCGATTCATTTTCAATAACCGCCGTTATGACCATATTTCCGAACACTTTAATAACCTCTCTTGGCTCCGTCTTACTGACAGACGTAAATTGCACTCTCTTTCACTACTTTTCAAGCTTCTGAATTCCTACATTCCTACTTACCTGGCGTCCAGATTTGAGAAGTTATCCTCCTACCACAATATTGACACTAGGTCACAAGATAGCAGTCTGCTAACAATTCCTCTTCATATCACTTCCTCCTATTCTACTTCCTTCACAGTAGCCTCTGCCCGCTCCTGGAATCTCCTTCCTCAAGATATCAGGGGTTGCCGCACACTTGGCACCTTTAAGTCACGCTTATACAGTTAGCTGTTGTCTAATAATTAATTTTTCTCTATTTATTTAATTGTATACTATGTCATTAATCTTTTCATCGTTTTTTATATATATTGTACATATTATATATTTAATTCGTTAAATTTAGAGTAAATCAAAATACATTATAAATATTAATTGTATTGTATTCATAACTTGTAATCGTTTATATATATATATATATATATATATATATATATATATATATATTGTAATTTAGATTTAAGACTTTTCTTTTGTATTTTTTTAAACCTGGTTGAGTGGTAGACAAGGCCTTAAGGCCTTAACTCTGCCAGGTAAAATAAAGCTGTTATTATTATTATTATTATTATTATTATTATTATTATTATTATTATTATTATTATTATTATTATTAACAACCTCGGTAAAAAACCAGGGTTCAGCACGCGCGGGTGATATTACCCTGTGAGGGCCCCTTATCTAGGGTACATTATACTACTGCCTTGTAGTTCGTCATTGGTTCAATAAAGGCTAGAGGAAGAAAACCCTGACAAAAAATCACCTGGTCTTCCAGGTTGGGGTTGATACATCACGCCAGCTCCCTGTTCGTCACAAAAAACATAACAGTGCTAAAAAGCTTAAAGATTAAACTGGACGGAAATAAACGAAGACGACTAAAGTAATGGAAAATTACATTTCTTGTTGGAATATGGAATACATATTCGAGGACTTCAAAATAAAATGGTTGACATCATAGAAGACATGAAAACACTAAACCAAGACATAATTGTGTTAACAAAAACCAAAAAGAAAGGAAAAGGTTCAGAAGGTAAATAATATATATATGCACATATCTATTTTGACACACATATAAAGCACAAATCCGGAGAGCCAAGGTTGAGATTCTAAAATTGTCTATCTACTCGTGAATCGAACCCGGATCGCCGGGAAATCCCCTACACAGCAGTGCATTGAATACGGAAGATGTGTTGGAAACTCTCGAGTTAGATGTTTTCGTCGAAGCAGAGAATTGAAAATGAGCAAAGATTATTGATTGTGAGATGTTGGAAAAGAGCAGAGGTTGCGTTTTATATTATGTTACAAGTGTCACGTTCTTCATTTGAACCTGTTTGCTTTCCTGTAAATCAGATTAAGTTTTACTTTTGTTGGTATCAACTGTGTTTACCCCACAAAACTAAAACACTTTCAAGAAAAACACTGGCTTATACAGAAATGAAATTCATTTACAGACACATGAGTCTCCAGTAATAACAAACTCTCTCTCTCTCTCTCTTTCTCTCTCTCTCTCTCTCTCTCTCTCTCTGTCTTTCTCTCTTTCTGTCTGTCTGTCTGTCTCTCTCTCTCTCTCTCTCTCCTCTCCTCTCTCTCTCTCTCTCTCTCTCTCTCTCTCTCTCTCTCTACATTAGTTGTGTATCCTCTCCCTTTAAATGCATGTTACGATGCGAGGTTGGGAAGTAGTTTTTACAGAAGCGAGGAAATTTTCAAGATTCTGTAAAACACCTCACAAACGTGCGTTGTACATTATTTTTTGGTGTTTTCAAGATAATAAATAATAGTAAAATAGTAACATCTTTGTTGGAAATATTTGCGTTCATTATAAACAACTGACTAACGTTAACAGTGTGGGCAATGTTTATTAGTTGAAACTACAGCAGGTTGTGACACCAATCACTAATAAAATGGCAGCAAGTAAGTATTTATTGTTTTATATTGTTTCGTATAAAGTTCAGTTCATTTAAAATGCAGTGATTTGTTTCGTATAATGTATATTAACACTACCTTTTGGATCTTTTTGTATATACATTGTACGAATTATACATAGAGGGCAGTGGTTTTACTTCCCACACACGGTTTGTAATATTACTTACTTACTTACTCACTGGCACTATCGAACCCGTAGGTTCATGGCCGCGCGGACATAAGCTCTCCATAAATCCCTATCCTGAGCTAATGCTTTCCAATCATTCCCTGTATAAATCTACTTCCCTCAAATCATAGTTAATGTTGTTCTCCCACCTCATTCTTGGTCTACCAACTGGGCGTTTTCCTTCTTGCTTTCCTACAAGAAGTTTCCATGCACGTCTTTCATTCCCCATACGCGCAACATGTCCTGCCCATCGCAGTCTACGAGACTGAACTGTTCTTATCTGGCTTCCTATAATATAATATATTGTAATATTACAATATAGTTATTTAGATTGGCAACCCCGAAATGTAGGAAGTCGAACTTTTAATCATGGTCGCCGTTGCTGTAAGTACGACAAAACGCGCAAAAACTTATTTTTGTTCACTCCTATACTAATAATGACGTAATTATCATTGTGTTTTTAGGGAAGTAAGTTGAATTTACCAGAGAGGCCTTGGTATCCATTGACAACGGCATGTAATTGCTCAAATTACTTCCCTAGGGGAGAAAATTAATTTACTTAATTCTATCTATCTTCGGGTTTTTACAGCTACTACCGTCTCCCCGTGCCAAACCTCTAAAGCCTATGATCTTGGGCATATTCAATGCTTAGCCTTCTTGCTTCCATTACTATCTTCATGCGTTCCTTCCAGGTTAACTTTGGTCTCCCTCTTTTCTTCTCTCTGTTCGGTTGCCATTTATATTAGTTGCTTCGGTCATCGCTCAACTTCCATTCTTAAAACATGTCCTAACCACTTTAATTCCTTCTCCTCAATTCTTTCAATTATGCTTTCTGCTGCTTCCATTATGTTTCTAATTTCCTTATTTGTAACATGTTTTAATTTTGACTTTCTGGCACTTCTGTGTATTTTTTTTTGTTAATTCAATAAAATTGTAAACAATAATTCCGGTTTATATTTGATTCACCCTCGAAATCCATTTCTAGAGCTATTAGTCTATTCTTGTAGTACATATTGAGTGTCCATACCTCACTTCCATACATTAATTGACTTAATTAATAATGTAAAAATATTACCTACTTAAAATTGTATTGAGTAATACAATACAATTTTATTGTCATCATCATAATCATCATCTAGGGATTAAGCCTGTTGGCTCGTTCCGGTTCCATGAAAGCTAGAATTGTTAAAATTGTTCAGACCATCTTTTGTGTGAGCGTCTAACATTTATCCTTCCGTGCGGTTTATAATTTAGCAATAATTTTGGAAATCTTCCTTCTGGCATTCTATCGATATGTTCTTTTCAGTTGTTCCTATATGTAATTATTCGGTCTGTAAGTTTGAAAATATTTAGTTCCTTTCTTATATCTTCATTTATTTTTTTATCCAGCAGAGTACCCTATATCCTGCTATATTTCTTAAAAATCTCATCTCAGCTGCTTCCAATCTTTGTTCTTGACTTTTAGTGATCGTCCAACATTCTGATCCATACATCAATACAGAAACAGCCATTACTTTAAAAAATTTAATTTTTGTTTCTTTTGTTGTGATTTTAAGGTTTTTTTTAAATAGTGCCAGACGAAGCTATTAACCCGGCTCATTGTAAACAGGGGCTTAGGCTTTAACTGTTTACAACTGAGTAATACCTGGCAGGGACGGGGGTGAACACTAATATATTAGTGACCAAGTCTTGTCAGGGACCCAGTCTCTCGGGGTATATCGAAAGCCCCTGCCCAGGGATACGGGCGAAGACCTACGGCAAGTACAACAAGATGAAACAAGCTTTCAAATGTTGTAATTGGCGGAAGAGGCAATCCTCTCCTTAGGGCGAAATATAAGGACCCATCCCCGGGGTAACAAGGAGAAAGCCCTCGACGGTCTGAGAGGAGCGAAAGAGGCAACCCTCCCACTAGGGCTGATATAATGGGGGGTTATGACGATGAACCTTAAGAAGGCAGCCCCTTCAATCGTCTCACCCTGCGAGGTGCCCGTAACACCTTTAGGGGACAATTTACATTACTAAATGTTCTCATGAAAGCAACCGGACTGACTATCTGAAGGCAATTGTATTGTATCACAGTTATTTCTCACTTTGATCCTCCTCCTTCTATTTCTTCACGGTTTAGGCTTATTTACTAGTCTGTTCCGGCTCCAAATGGCTGCTCTTTCCATCTTTTCCTTGGTCTTCCCAAACTTCTTCTTTCTCGTGGTGAATAGTTGTATGCTGCTTTTGGTATTCTATTCTCAGTCATCCTTGCCAAGTGTTATTTCCAGTTTGTTCTGTATTTCTCTACTGTTGTGTTTAATTCCTATACTTTTAGTTGTCTTATTTCTGTGTTATGTTTTTTGTCTGTTGTTTGATATCCCGCTATTGGTCTGAGGAATCTCATTTCAGCAGCTTGTATTCCGGCCGATTGTTGTGTTGTCACTGTTCATGTTTCGGATCCATAAGTAATAATAGGCACTGCCATTGTCTTGTATAATTTCATTATAGAGTCTTTCCTGACTTTGTTTTTCAAAGTTATTTTTAGTGTTCTTGTTGTATAATTAAACTTATATAGTTTGTTATTTATATCTGTTTCCGCTGTGTATGAAATTTCGCAACCTTGATAATTCAAATTTATAGTGATTGAATAGTTGTTACAATTATTAACATTAGCCACAAAATTTAGTTGATTTTCAGTTGCATTTTTATTATTTATTTCAATATCTTTCTCTAATGTTGAGTAATACTTTCCTAAATATTCTTTCATATCTATTTTTAGACTTTGCTGGTAATAGAAAATGAACCGCAGCATTCGCCGCTTCCTCTACATCACAATTAATCATATCTGTAATTAATATGCAATCTGAAACTGTAATTTAAAATGTCTGCCACTAATTCAGACAAACAATTGCAGTTGTTTTATCAACATTCCCTTGTTATCAAACAATTGAACTCTTCAAACCAAGATATAAATTCACACGAAATACAAAAATTAAACATAATTATTAGTACAGGTGTGAATAAAATTATGTATACACAATTCGGGAAGTAAGTACATTACTAGTCTCGAACTTATTTGCTGTCCTCAAACACGTCCTCGACTGATAATGTACTACTTACTTCCCTTGTTGGACACATAACTATTTAGATGTCCCATGCAACACGTCCCATAAAGGGACAGGAACTGCAACTATGTACCACACACATTGGAGGGGGATCCTATACCACCTAGATACATTGAAATAAAATCGAAAAATACACAATTTATTGTTGCAGTAATGAATAATTATCTGAGGGAAATATGTTGTTGTTGTCTAATGTGCTGCATCTAACACTGAAGTCATTAGCAGTCTTGCTCTCCAATACTTTGAGGTCTTAGAATCTTCATGTTTGACAGCGATACAGTTGTTCAGATGACCTTCGACCATTTCTTCATCAGGTTGATTGCATAAAATGCATTTCGGTGAAGGCAGAACATCTGAGGGAAATATATATGTTGATTTTTTCCAAAAAAATATGTGAAAATGCCTTTAAATGAATTGAAACGTTGAGCTCAAAATAACCTAAAATTACCATATTCACAACGTAAACTATGCAATATTTAATATTAAATTTATCACTTCTCACTTAATGACAGATTACATTTGAAGAGAAAAATGTATGCCTAAATTGGGATTTGAACCCAATATCTGCCAGAGATATTGGGTTAAATTCCCGATTTAGGCATATATTTTTCTCTTCAAATGTAAACTGTGCATTCGTCATTTCTGGTGTTCTCTTCTGCCATTGACATAATTGTAACCGACTTCAGAGTTTGGAGCGCCTGGAAGGCGGGGTTACGCTGCCCCGATGATATGATGGGTGATGATGATGATGATAGTGGTGCGCCAGGAGAGTCCCTAATCTAAAGTGAATATGATAGTGATGATGAATATGATGACCATATGATGTTGGGGGATCGTTTGGACCTAAATAGTTCCTGGCATTGTCTTACAATCAATACTAATAACATTCTTATCAAATTCCGTAGAGGTGAACAGTCATAAGATTAAAATTAAAGTTTAAATATACCTATTGGCAGGTGCCGTGTCCTCAACTTTGTTAAAATAATGTATGTAAAATATTATTAGTTTGAGGCCTTTCGGAAGTTTACTTCCATAATCAGCAGAATGAGTATGCGCTACTAGTTAAGACGCTGCAGATGTTGATGGCTTTGATGTGTCTCCAGTAGGAACTGACAGGTTTTTAACTATGTCGTATAAGGGATTGTATGTTTGGGGTGTGTTCTCATTTAATAGCAAGTTGTCTTGCAGGTGAGGAAAAACCCCGAAAAATACCTCACGATGCTTGGTGGGCACCGGTCCCATACTGACGGAAGTTGCATGAGAAAATGTCTTCTCCCATGGGGACTCGAACCAGCGCAAGTCCCGTAGCTCTGCGCCAAGGCATGTTGCTTTAACCACTCGGCTACAGGGCGGGACTCTTATTATATCTGGCTTCCTATAAAGATCATGTAGCTCGCTGTTAAGTAGACTTCTCCATTCACCTGTCATCTCTCCTTGGTTTCTTGTACCTCATGGGGTAACATTTTTGAGAAATCTATTGCACGGCATTCTATTAACATGTTATATCCAGAGCGATTTATGATTTTGTCGAAACTGAATTTTCCCTAATTCCTCTAAAACATCGTTTCTCAACCTGTGGTACGCGAACCCCCAGGGGGTTCACCAAATGTTTGAAGAGGTTCGCCTAAACGTTTTTGTAATGGTGGGTTTC
Organism: Diploptera punctata; assembly: GCA_030220185.1. Taxonomy (NCBI): domain Eukaryota; kingdom Metazoa; phylum Arthropoda; class Insecta; order Blattodea; family Blaberidae; genus Diploptera; species Diploptera punctata. Next base: position 152,113 of record JASPKZ010007749.1, on the reverse strand, counting down.
GAGGTTAGGTCTATTATTGTTTTGTTCATTTCTGTAGCATTGTAATAATAATAATAATAATAATAATAATAATAATAATAATAATAATAATAATAATAATAATAATAATAATAATAATAATAATAATAAATATAATATTAATAATAATGATATCATTATTATTTAACATTTTCCAATACTGTTATTTTAACACAGTTCCAATAATGGATCATATTATAATATTATATCATTATTATTATTATTTTAAAATTAAATTAACACTATAACGTCCCTTGTTGCATATGTGTTAAATCGGGAATGTATCTCATTATTTCCACAATAAATTAATATTTACCGCGAATGCCTGATTTACAGTTACGTAACAACGTTAGTAATGCTTTTGATTTCGCTACAACTAGGCCTACACGTTGTGTAACAAAGCCGTAACTAGAGTATCTTTAGGTTTTAACCGTTAGGGGTTAAGTTAATTTAAAGTATTTAATCTTCTGCTTGGAATTAAATTTAATGCATGTCTACTGTAGGTATATTTAAAAGTCAGTGGTTCACCCAACTCAGATCATTGTGGAAGGGGTTCGCGAGTCGAAAAAGGTTGGGAACCGCTGATGTAAAATAACATAAAACCATAACTAACGCAAACCTAATCTGGTTGAGAGGTAGACAAGACAATTACTGTCGTAATTCAAATCTGGGCATAAAAAGACGTTACCCCGAGACAACAACAGTGAACATTTTGATTATTATTATTATTATTATTATTATTATTATTATTATTATTATTATTACCAAGACAAAATGAGAAAATAGAAATTCTGTTGTAATGGAGAAATGATGACACAATTTTAGAAAAAAATGATCATCATCGAGGAAAATTATCCCGGCCGCAGATCGAACCCGACCCCGTTGTTTACAAGGCAGCGATACTACCCATAGAACACAGCGCTGGGCACGTTTGAATATATGTGACAATAAAATATATATAGACTGCAGTGTTGTGTAGTTGCGGTACATTTGTTGCCGAGATGTTGGTAGTAGCATCACGTCCCGAGGGAGATTCCCCATCCGTCTCTATTGTGCTGAAGCGGCAAACAGGAGGAAGGCAATTCTGTTTTATTGCAAAACTCGCTATTCATATAAACAGTGGACTCCCTTATTCTTCTCTTTGTTTGTTCACTAATTTACAATCTTTATACATTTATATATGCCTGGCTAACTACCTCACTGGCACTATCGAACCCGTAGGTTCGACATAAGCTCTCCATACATCCCTATCCCGAGCTAATTATTTCAATCATCCCCTGTATAATCTACTTCCCTCAAATCATCTACACTACAGCCGTCGAATCTCCGGCTCTGAAGTTTAGGTTATAAGAGGTGTAAAGGGAGAAACTTGCTCTCTACTGCCAATAAGGAGATAGTTGAGTGGGAGTAGATGTCTGCCACAACCAATCGCTGCTCTTGACGCCGCTATAGCGCGCTAGTAAGGTTTCAAACTGCTGAGATGTTGTCAGCTGTATGTCTGCTAACCGCATACATAAAACGGCCCTTCCCACTTAATATTCATATCGGCAACACTGTCGTGAAAACGTCAGGGTCAGAGAATCAGTGGCTGGAGTATATCTATCTATACCCTGTCCGCTCTTAAAGTGATCCTCGTCAAAACAAAACCACGTGACCTGCTCGCATGTCATTGATTATGGACACCAACGTATCTTATAGAATCAATAAGTACGCGAAAAAATAGTTCCCTTCATTAAATTAAATATATGTCCTACGAATATACTTGTTATTCTTCGCGAATGAAAATATCCAAAATATTCTAAAATATACCTAATCAATAATTACAACTTAAAATATTTTATTACATGTGGGTGATGCAATTGAGTTATACTTCAGTCGATCCTCATGAAACAAAATGGCTGAAAGTGTGGAGTCTTCTGTTCCTGTGTCGTCATCTCCCTGTCAAAAGTGACGTAATTGTGGCTCGAATGGCGGAAGGATATTGCTTCTATAACGTATGTCGATGTCCATAACCAATGAAAAGCGAGCAGGTCACATGGTTTTGTTTTGAGGAGGATCACTTTAAGAGTGGACAGGGTAATATAATAGTGTTGCCCATTGCTGAGCCATAGCATCTCCTCCTCAAGACTTACAAACGCAAAAGGCAAAACATTACTACAACACTCACTAGACAACCGATATCAAGTAACAGGACCTTTACAGCCGACTCACTACAGTTATCTGGGATACAGACCAGACGTACTGGATATTTTTATCATGAGACCAAGACCTACCATAAACTATATTGACGTTCTTGAAGAATTAAACTCAGATCACAATCCAGTAATAATGGAAATTGACTTACATCCCATCAGAACTCAGACCAGAAATTACATTACTAAAACAACAAACTGGGCATCTTTTCGACAAAAGTTAAATGACAGCATAACTCCAAATATTACGATAAACACTACAGAAGAACTAGACCTAGCCACTAAAACTTTCCAAGACACGCTACTACAAACCTTAAACAGTACTACCACCACCAGTTCAAATAGAAAACAAAATACACACAACATCCCAGGACTAACTGAACTACTTCAACAGAAAAGACAAATAAGAAGAACATGGCAACGTCTAAGAACACAGGAAGACAAACGACAACTTAACTTAATCTCAAAAAGAATAAAACAACTTATTCAAAATCATAAATTTGAACAACTCAACGAACAACTAAAGACTGCAGTTGAGACTGACGAAACTTGGAAAATAATAAAAAATTTCACACATAGGCAAACGACCAGTAACAGACCTATACACGGAAGAAACGGACTACTTTACGACGACCTAGACAAAGCTAAAGCATTTGCAGAGACCCTAGAAAATCAATTTAGATCACGGACAAATAATAATCACTATGAACACTTCCAAGCAAAAATTAGAAGACAAACAAGGATCTACTTAAACGCACCCACGACATTCCAAATACCAATAGCTACTACAAATGAAATAAAGAAAATCGCCAACTCTTTAGACAACAATAAAGCCTCAGGACAAGACAGAATAACTACAACTGCTATAAAACAACTCCCTAGGAAATGACTAGTTCACATGACTAAAATTCTAAATTCCGCACTAAAATTACAATATTTTCCAACTCCTTTCAAACAAGCAAACATCACTTCCATTCTCAAATCCGGAAAAAATCCTCTTTTCCCACAAAACTACAGACCTATTAGCTTACTTGACCATAGGCAAAATACTAGAAAGACTAATACTCAAGAGACTACTTCCATACATAACTCAGATACTACCTCTGACACAATTTGCCTTTAGATCTGAACACTCAACCACACTACAGCTTACTAGACTCATGGACGACATAACTACAGGATTCCTACTAAGACAATACACAACTGCAGTCTTCTTCGACATAGAAAAAGCGTTTGACTCCTTTTGGCATTCAGGTCTAATACATAAATTAATTCAATATAAAATTCCTGACAGCTACATTAAATTAATTCATTCCTTTTTAAATAAGCGTACTTTCAGAACTATCTATAACAGACAAAAATCAGACTGGCATCCGATAAAAGCAGGCGTTCCCCAAGGATCTGTACTGGCACCTACACTATACAACATATACACTGCAGACCTCCCAACTTCAATACATACTAAAATAGCACAATATGCAGACGACACAGCGATATACTGTACACATCATGACATACATCACACCACTAGAAAAATACAGCTACACATTAACAAGATCAGCAACTGGTTCTCCAAATGGAGAATCAGACTAAACGCTGAGAAAACACAAGCCATCACATTCACAAGAAGAAGACCAAATCCACCTACATTACATATAAACAATACAAACATTGAATACAAAGACTCAGTTAAATATCTAGGAGTAACACTTGATAAAAAATTAACATTTAAACAACACATCATACAACTGAAAACTAAAGCACAAACCAGAACTTCACACATCTTTCCTATACTTACATCACGTACACTTTCATTAAAATACAAAATAAATTTATACAAAGCACTCATCAGACCAATTATGACATATGCCAGTCCAGCCTGGGGACACGCAGCAGCTTCTTACATTAAAAATTTACAAATAGCTCAAAATAAAGCCCTAAGAATAATACTCCATGCAGACCGTCAAACTCAGATCTCTCTACTACATGATATCACAGAAATCTCTTACATTACAGACCACATTAAACATCTAGCACGTAGACAGAAAGACATAATATTAACACATAAAAACAGACTAATACATTACATAGGAAATACACAAATTTACACAACACTACAATACAGAACACCTATGCACATTACACTTTAATTCACAATACACTACAGAACACATTAAGAAATTTTAAAGAGCGAGTTATTTATGCTTTCTACTCGAGTTTAAATATTCCTTCCTCGTCGATAAAAGTAATTTTCACATACACTCATATAAAAATAAAACAGTAATTTTTCATATACACTCATTCAAAAATCATACTTCTACAAACAAGACATTTTAAGCCAAAAAACAGAGAGAGGAATACTCTCCTTGTCATCAAACTAAATTTAAAAAACACTTCACTAAAAGCACATAAATTATTGGGTCAAGACCTTTCTAAGGTCGGTACCATTTCTCAAACCTAAATATTTGCTCTAGGGTAAGGAGTTACTAGACAAGGTTATTTTATAGTTACATTATTTGCTCATAGACGCTATGGATAGCATGCGGTCAACACACCCCGATCCAATGAATCATCTAACTTGTAACTAAGGTATTACTAGAATGTAGAGGTCGGTAGATTTTGCTAAGAGGCGTTTTTATTCAGGCTTAAGTATATTTTACGAGCCTGAAAACCTTCAGACTCGGGACCCACGGCTTAAAGCCTCTCCCAGAGGACTTGCTCCTTGGATTTTTTCGTCCTAACAAATCCATCGACGCTGACCGGGTTTGAACCTACGACTCTTGGTACTAGAGGCAAGGAGCATACCCACTAGTCTATCGCGGGCGATCCTTCACATAATAGTTAATGTTATTCTCCCATATAATTCTTGGCTTACCAACTGGGAGTTTTCCCTCTGCTTTTCCTACAAGAAGCTTCCATGTCTCTCTTTCATTCCCCATTGGTGCCACATGTCCTGGCCATCATAGTGTATGAGTCTGTTCTTATTATATCTGGCTTCCTATAAGGATCACGTAGCTCACTGTTATGTAGTCTTCTCCATTCACCTGTCTGTTCATCTCTCTTTGGTCCAAAAATTTTCCTAAGAACTTTATTCTCAAATACTCGTAATCTCCTTTCCTCCCTTAAAGTAAGAGTCCATGTTTCACATCCATATAATATAACTGGTAGAATAACAGTTTTATATATTTCCAGTTTAACGTTTATTGAGTGAAGTTGGGACGACAAGAGTCTTTGTAATACATAATAGCATACATTTACAGAATTGAGCCTATGTTTAATTTTTTGTGCATCTCATTCCTGTTCGTAACTATTGTTCCTAGGTATTTGAATTCAGCCACTTCTTCAAAATGTCCCCCAATTTTCATTTAGCTGCCCATTTCTATTATATAATGTATTTCTATGTGTGAACATATATTTAGTTTTGCTGATGTTTACTTCCAGCTACAATTTCTTAGTATTACGCAATAGAGCATGCGTGTTGGCTTTTAGTATATCTTCGCTATCTCTCAATAATACTACATCATCAGCATAAACTAACAGCTTGTTAATACCATTCTGTTGTGTTGTAGTCCTTCTCCATTCTCTAAATATATGATGGTGTGCTCCAGTATAAAGTTGAATAGTGGAGGAGATAGTGCACCTCCTTACCATTATCATTATTATTATTATTATTATTATTATCATCATCATCATCATCATTATAATCCTAATTATTTTAATATTGTGTTTTTGTTTTTGTTTCAGGTAAGTTCTACTGCACTTACTAAGATGAAGTTCTACTCTTTTAAGTACCGTAAGTGTTTTAATAAGGATTATTTTATGATATTTTACCAAAAGACTTCATTATTTTATGCCGTTCTTGGTACAATATACAAATCCTCATTTACTTAGTCCACCTTACAAGGAAACTGCCAACCACTGCATGCCGAAATCTACCTTTAAATTTGTCCCAGAGAAATATATAGTGTTCTACCAAGCCCGTGTCCAGAAAAAATGTCTGCCGTTTGTAACTGCAATACATTAAAATCTAGCGCCAAATCTCTCATGTAAACTATAGGAAAGTAATACAACTCCCGAATTGATAGATTGGATAACCCTCACTATCTACTGTCCATGTCGCGCCCCGCCTCATTCCACTCAATCCTTATTCAAGCAGGGAGTCCACCTGGTATATACTGTGGGTTGCCATTCCTGGATTCTCGCTTCGATTTCTTTCCCTTGCAGTTAAAAGCGGCAGATTACCTTTTTGCACACGGCCTAGATACATCACAACGCTTCTCTGTGAGTAATCGCAAGATAGTGTTCGACATGCGATGGTTGACAGTTCATTTGTTAGTGGAAGAAATCTCTTGCAATGCTAATAGAATTTCGCTACTATAGCAGTACGGGAATTTAAGATAGAGAGAAATTTGTGTATGTTTAAGGGCTGTCTGAATAGCACAATTGTTTAGCGCGCCGGCGCGCAAAGCTTGGGATGTTGATTATAGCTTCCGGTTCAGACGTAAATTTTTCTGTTTGGTTGTATTGGTTATTGCATGCAAGTAGCTTGTGTTGTTTTCCTAAGTAATGTCACGAGTGATTTCGAAATCATCGATAAATTCACGTGTCATGAAGTGACGAGTATGTAACATCTACACTTCAAATACCCGAAATCTGTATGTATTATGCTTATTTATTTAATAAAGATTAGATAGTAGTTAGGGACATAGAGCAGACCTGGGGATAAGGAAATTATGTCCGTAGTAACCCGGGAGATGATGGTGGGGCTCTAAATAAAAATTAAAAAAATGGCGTGGGAAACTTCAAATAGGATCGCAATTTTGTAAGAATGCACCCAAGTGGAGAAAAGATGAAACATCAAACTGTACATTGTAACCAACATTATAGGTTATTAATTTATTTTTTAAGAAAACAACTCAGTAAAATCATTATTTAAAAAAACAGTTATTAAACACACAATTGTTAAATGTGTAGTTTGAAGGAATCTGTTCATTATTTGTTATATTCTATGTATTTGTTGGAGAGTCAGTCACTGCAAAATTAATGCTCTGACCTGTTCAGAATATTAAAAAGGAGGAGCTTTCTTTGTCACAAAAGCAGAAGCTGATAAAGATAATTCGATAAAGAGCGAGATGAAACACGATTGTCATTGGTTGTAAAACAAAGTTCATTGAAACGTGATTGGTCATGGGACATGAGTTAAACAGTCAATATAGTTTTTGCCATTATTGCTGTGTTTTTCTATAGTTCTGTTTGTAGCTTGTTTTGTGAAGAAGTTCACACAGTGATGATATGACGATTAAAGGTCATGGGTTACACCAGTCGGGTTCAAACTGGGATTACACAGTGATGCTAATAATCTGTCCAGTAGCATTCATGTGCAGTTCTCTATAATGCTGCGAGAAAATGCTCTGAGCATCCATTTATTCGTTTGAATGTCTGAAACATAGCAGGCGTAGATACACAACGTTACCATGGCAACAGGCTGTTTAGATGATGTCATTTCCTAACTTGTGGACTCAACTGTTCACAGAAATAAAGAATAATCTAATCTGCTTTCAGAGGATTATGGGACATAAAACAGAAATTACCTTCCATGTAAACTACAAAATACATTCCTACTGTGCTGTTGTAACCAATAATAATAATAATAATAATAATAATAATAATAATAATAATAATAATAATAATAATAATAATAATTAATAATAATGATGATGACGATGACGATGACGATGATGATGATGATAACGATGATGATGATGATGATAATACTAATGATGATGATGATGATAATAATAGTAATAATGATGATAATAATAGTAATAATGATAATGATGATAATAATAATAATAATAATAATAATGATAATAAGAATTATGATAATAATGATAATAATAATAGTAACAATGATAATAGTAATAATGATAATAATAATAATAATAATAATAATAATGATACTAATAATATTGATAATAATAATGATAATAATGATAATAATAATGACAATAATAGTAATAATGATGATAATAATGACAATGGTTATAATGGTGATTAATTATAATAATAATAATAATAATAATAATAATAATAATAATAATAATAATAATTAAATATAATAATGATAATGAATGATAGTTAATGACGATAATGCTTATAATATTTAATGATTATTAATGATATTCATAATTAATAATAATAATGATATGAAATCTGTTCCACCATGTGGAAGGCTTATTTATATTGGTATAGACTATACCATAATCCGAGCGAGAGGGTGGGATGGGGTGTAATATCACATAGCTGCATACGTACCGGGCTATGCAGAGAGCTCTGTCATGTAGAAAGACAGACGCAGTAAATAACGTTTCATTAATAAAAGAGTGGAGTTATTGTAGAGAACGCCGGTAGTTGATATAACACGTACCTGATCTTATGTGTAGTGAAATGCCACCCAAAACAAAAACAAATGTGCATGTGATAGGGCAATCTTTGTTTTCATTACCCTGTAAACAATGCGTAATTTAGGCATATTTTATTGTATTATGCACCTTATATTGTATCCTAATGTTTATATTACAGAAAAATCGCCCGATAGATATGCAGACATGTGATACACCCATACCACCCTCTCCCTATCGCTCCAATACAGTCAATACCGGTACCAGTAAGTCATCGGCATTATGTAACAAATTCTGCTCTCTAATAATAATTATAATGACTATTTAACTCATGCCCCAAATGGGAGTCAATGACCAATCACGTTTCAATGATTTCTGTATTACAACCAATCAGAGACGTGTTTCACGAAATAATTATCAACGTTAGGATTATCATATATTAAGCAAAGCTCCTCCTTTTTAATATTCTGAACAAGGTCTGACCGTTATTTTTGCAGTGACTGAGCCTATAACAAATACGGCTACCAGATTGTATATAATAGTGCTTACATGTCAACATTTGTAGCAATTGATTATACCACCAAAAAAAAGAAAACCACTGTTTGCAACTTTCGTAAATGTATACGACATCAAAAATGAATTAATATACAGATTGATGTGTTTCTAATTTTTCTCCACTAGAGAGCATTCTTACAATATTGCGTTCCTTTGGCAATAAATAGTATGATCTGGTTGCAGTGATAAACAAAAGAAGCAGTAGAAGCGTAGGCTACCTATCGTTTCTCATTAGTTTTCAAACATCACCGTTTACTTTAAATATAAAAATATTTTTAAATAACTGTAGTTAAATAATGATTTGTGAGTAAACAGCTTTATTTTATTCGTTAAATAGTCCTAACAAATGCCACTCTTGATTTCCAAATTCTCTAGATAAATTCACTCCTCACTTCGTGAGTCGTGAATTTATCGATAATTTGGAAATCACTCGTGGCATTACTTATGATAATAATGATATATATTATAGTAATTATGATGACTATAAGAATGATAATGATAGTGAATATGGTGATAATTATGATAACTGCTATGATGATAATGATAATTATGAAATAATAATAATAATAATAATAATAATAATAATAATAATAATAATACTAATATTCATGATTAATGATTATGACGATAATAATGAGGATGATGATAATGATAATAATAAAAATAATAATAATGTAAATTATGATGACAATAATAATACTGATTATGATAATTACGATAATGACATGATAATAATATTGGCGATGATGATAATTGTGATGATGAAGATAATAACAATGATAATGTAATGTTGTTGACGGTAATACTGACGATGATAATGAAAATCATGATAGTTGATGATGATAATTTAATAATGACGATGATAATTATGATAATGATAAGTATGACAGTTGACAGACAGTTGGACCCGCCACCACCCGTAGGGATACCTCGGGCAAAGCCCTATACTCCTTAGTCAACTGCCTTGTTCTCCCTTGTCTACTTCACGAAACCACTTGGGAACTTCATAAACATAAAACCAACACCTTGCGAGAAGGTGTTGGAGTTACCAATTCGGGTAAATTGGTTTGAGCTACATAGTACGTCAGGTCGCTCATGCCTGACGACCCCATAGTTGGTTCACGGGGTCCATGAGCCTGGCAGGGAGGACTGCTTTGCTTGGGAGCATTGCAGATCCACTGACCATCCCCCTGTTCTACCTCCAGGGACGCATCCTGCAACCGTTGTGAGACCGGCTAGGCTTGACGCTCCAAGTCCGCAGTGTGAGACTTTAGTACATCCAGGTGCTCAATTCCTGGCGACCCCACAGTTGGTCCACGAGGCCGTAGCCTGAGCCGGGAGTCAGCGCAGGTTCTCCCATCTGGGCTGATCCGGGCCGTGCCCTGTTCTACCTCCCAGGGACGTGTCCTGCCGCCGTTGTGGGCCAGCTAGGAGCTCGCAAGTTGCTGCAGGTAAGCATATAGTACGACAGGGCGCCAATCTCCTGCCGACCCCACTAATGGTTCACGAGTCCATCGGACTTAGCCGGGAGGACTGACGAGCAGATCCACCGATTTTTTCCCTGTGCACCATCCAGGGACGTGTTCTATTGCTGAAGTGGGTCCAGCCTGAGCATTAGTACGTGAGGTCGCTCAACTCCTGACGACCTCACAGTTTGTCCTCGGGTTAGTACGTTCGGTCCCAGATTTGGCTAGTGTCCCCCAAACACAAAAGGACTGGAGCAAATCCCCCAAACACTATGCCGATAATCATGATGATGATGTAACTAACTCACTTGCACTATCGAATCCGGAGGTTCATCGCCGTGCAGACATAAGCTCTCCATACATCCTCTCCTGAACTAATGTTTTTCAATGATCTCCTATATAACATATGTTTATGTAGAGCTAACTCAGGTCGGTAACTAAAAACTGAGAACAGCAATTTTTTATTTTTATTTTTAAATAAAGCTATGGTATTGTGCGTATTCCCTTACCATAGTCGCACTTATTTTATCAATTTGGTATATTTCAACATTTCACAAAGTTTTTAGTTACTTACTTTTTATCGTGGTTGGCGACACTGTTCATTCAGTATCTCGCACAACATGGCGATCGCCGGGACGCAGTATTCCTAAAAGTAATTTCGTTTTATATTAGTATTAATGTCTGCTGCCATGTATTATATTTCTAAGTTTGTTTATTAATTTATAACAGTTGTGTTTGTTTGTGATTTATCGTATGGCATGACATAACTACAGTGGTATTTGTATCTTACAACTGATCAGGACATACATCACGGGGTAAGTCGCAGTTTTTGTATGCACATACAGTATATAACATTCTTATTTGTACAATCGAAATTTTTATAAACAATAATTCATATTTCTTTAAATACAGATTATAAAGAAGTCGATACCGTTAAATCTGATCAGTGTGCTTACGTATTATCTAATAAGTAGAGAAATACATATATTGGTGCAACATTATACTTTATATTTTAATTAAATTGAAAACAATATTTATAATACTGCAACAGTTTTATTTGTACACTACAGCAAACGTCCTTAATGAACAGTGTTACTGGATGTAAGAGATGGTTAAATCCAGTCATTTGTTTACTTCTTTATTCAGTAGAGTTCAATATGAATAAAGGAAAGGAGCTAGGGAGCCAACTTAAAGAAACAATAATTAATTTTGCATTGAGGTGCTACTCATTAAAAATAGGCTCAATGGTTAATAAACCCATTCTACTGTACTTATATTGTTAAAAAGTTTAGAAACAATGATTCAACTACACATATTCCAAGGACGCCAAAGACAAATTTGCTGAATCAGAGACAAGAAAATTTCATTATCAGGCAAGTAAAAATTAACCCTAGAATAAGTGTACCTAGAATCAAGCAATAATTGGAACAAGTATCACAAAATAAGGTATTCCACCAAACAGTCCGTCGAGTTTTGTGGCAGCATGGCTATCGAGGCAGAATCCCTAAGAAGCCGTACGTAAACAAGAGGAACCGTACAGCAAGACTGAAATTTGCCAAGAAGCATCTGGACAAGAGTCTATACTTCTGGAACAATGTGATCTGGTCAGACGAAACGAAAATAAATATTTTCGGAACCGGTGGGATAAACTGGGTATGGAGAAATAACAATACAGCCTATGAAAATTCAAATACTATTCCTACAGTTAAATATGGTAGAGGGTCCATTCTTCTTTGGGGCTGTATGTCCTCAAAGGGAGTGAATAATATCCATTCCATCGATGATACTATGGACCAGTGGGTCTACAATGACATTCTGAAAAAGAAGTGCTGTAAAAATGGATATGTCCGCACCTTATATATTTCAGCAAAAAATGATCCGAAACATACAGCCGACTTTAATAAACGCTGGTATCTGGAAAGTCCCCAAGCAGCTAAGAACGCCTACATAATATCCAGACCTAAACCGCATTGAGCATTTGTGGGGAATTCTAAAATGAAAGGTTCGTCAATGGAACATTTAATCAAAAAATGAAATTAAGAGCGTTATTTTGGAAGAATGGCGAAAAATTACAACAGAAACTTGTTTCAAATTAGTACAATCCATGGGAAAAAGGTGTAAAGCTGTTATTAAGGACAATGGACGGCTCAACTGCACTTCTACTAGCGCTTGATTTTTTAGTTATATTGTTGTTATTCTGTATTTACTAACATTAATTAATATTTTAAACTTTTTCAAACAATTTTTATAACATTATTAGACAATTTTGAAGTATTTATTTAAATACGCAAATCACAATATTATGACATTGTTAGACAATATTTTGATGCTAACTATTTTCTCCACAGAGTATATTACTTAGTCTATGATTTTTCTATTGCTGTTTTGGGTTATTGCAGGTTGGATCAGCGTTAGGGAGTGATAAGTAAGTGTACAGCCATTTTTATAAACGTTTGGTAATTTCAATACTATTAATATATTTTTTAAACATAGATTTGGGGATTTATTGCAAATATTGGTCATTTAAATTTCATAGCGACGGATAGTAATCGAGGATGATAATCGAAATGTGCTTCGATTGTGGGTTATCGCTGGCTCTATGAACTCTGGCGCATGCGCACTGTTGTTCTATAGGACTTCAAAAATATTTCACGCTAGTTTAAGTGTAGTTTTTCCCAATGGACATTCCACAAAATATTAAGTTTTTCAGTTGTGTAAATAAGTTCATAATTTTTCGTTAATTTATTTAAAGTGTGCAAATAACAATGTTGCACAAAATAGTACAACTTTTGTTTTATAATTGATTAATTTTGTTATTGTTTAAAAATTTGTAAATTTAGCATTTAGTTTATGTTTCTGTTACGTGAATGAATACTTACTAAGAAAGAAAACAAAAAATAAGTATTATATTTAAGGATAAACCTGTTATATTTTATTAAAAATGTAACTGTACAAATGTAAATGTTACATACTGTATATATAGAAAAATCATAGACTAAATAATATACACTGTGGAGAAAATAGCAGTTAGCATTACAATATTGTGTAACTGTGTCATAGTATTGTGATTTGCGTACTTAAATAAATACTTTAAAATTGTCTAATAATGTTATAATAATTGTTTCAAAAAGTTTGAAATATTGAAAAATGTTAGTAAATACAAAAGAAGAGCTATAATTTACAACAATATAACTGAAAAAATAACGGTAATTAGAAGTGCAGTTCAGACAAATTATTTATTACAATTTACAATGATTTTTACATTTTTTCTAACAATTATTTGAATGTATTTTTCTATGATATTTAACTACGTGAAGACGTGACAGGCATATTGATTTTAATGATTATTCTATGCAACAACAAAGAAGTGTTTCAGTGCAACAGAGTATGTAGGCCTACTAAGTAACTATATATATATATATATATTTCATGATTTCAGAACTTACGAATTATTTTAGGGTGTTGCATTCTTTCACAAGTTAGAGTGCTTAGATTGCGTTAGGTTAGCTTTTAGGTTGGTCTTTTACAGATTAGAGTACTTAAATTGCGTTAGGTTAGCTTTTAGGTTGGTTAAATATTGGGTATATGTTGGCTGCATCCCGTGATTCCATAGTGTAAACTGCTTAGCGTTCGTTGGCGTATGCATGTGGTGTATGATTGGAATTTAGAAAAAAATTCGCATCACATCTTGTAAAGAATCCCCGATTTTCTCAAAAAATGTCATAACACTGAATGAGAAGTTGAAATAAAATTACATAATTCAATACCACCACATAAATTCTAATAAAAAACAAGAATGTACATAATATATTATTGCAGTATGTGAATAATGACCCGAGAGAAAAATAAATGTCTTTCCCCCCAAAAAATAAGAAAATACCTTAAAATAAAGTGAGAAGTTTAGTTCAAAGTAACCTAAAATCATCATATTTACAATGTAAATTACGTATTAGTCATTGCTCAGACAATGTAGGCAATTGCCACAAACACCCGCTAACAAACAAGTGAACGCTAAACTAATCAGTTATACACAACTCACCATTTTCTCAGCCTAACTTGCCCAAACTAACACTAACTTACCTATTTTCTTACTCTAATTTGCTCAATAATGTATGTGGACTCTGGAGTAAATATGTGACAGTTGTCTCTAGCGGGAACGTATTATTATTTTGGTCTATATATCACTAGCAGTCACTTGTTCTCTGATCGAATAATCACAGCTGGCACAGAACAGCCAACACTTTTTGAGGTACCCTCTCACTGTGCATCCGTGATAAGTGTCCTTATCAGTTATCTCGGCAACGGTTATGGTTTCTGTGATGGGTGTCTGTTTTCCTATCATCCCTGTATAATATTTATCTGCCTCAAATCATGTTGTTATTCTCCGACCTTATTTTTTTGGTCTATCTACTGGCGCTTTTCCTCTGATTTTATCCCTAGAAGTTTCCGTGCTCCTCTTTCATTTCCCATTCGTGCAACATCTCCTGCCAATCGCAGTCTACGAGATTTAACTGTTATTGTTACACATGGTTTCCTATAAATATGTTCTAGGTCACTGTTATGTAGTCTTCCCCATTCGTTTGTCTGTTCATCTCTTTTTTTTTGTCCAAACATTTTCTTAGGAACTTTATTCTCAAAACTAGGAATATTTTCTCCTCCCATAAAGTAAGAGTCCATGTTTCGCATCAATATAAAATTATTATTATTACTATTTAGAAAGAAAATGGTTATTATAAAAGAACACAGAAGTACATTAAATATAGGCTCGATTCTGGAAATGCATTCTATTATGTATTACATGCACTCTTTTTATTCCAATTCTCTCAAAAAATATTAAACTGAAAAAAAAGTTACTCTTTCAGTTACATGGTTGCAAAAATTGGTGTCTTACCTTAAGGGATGATAAAATGTTACGAATATTTCAGAACAAAGTTCTTTGGAACATTTTTGTACCACAGAGAGACGAATCGACAGGTGATTGGAGAAGAGTACTTAACAGTGAATTATATGATTTTATGGTAAACCTGATATACTAAGAACAGTTATGTAGCATAGTGCGTGAGGCACTAATGTGGAATTAAAAGGGGCATGGAGTCTTGTAGGGAATCGAGGAAAAGGGGCTTTTTGGAAAATAAAGAATGAGTTTGGAGAATAACATTAACCATGATTTGAAGAAGTTTAATTATACAGGGGGTGATTGGAAAACATTAGCTCAGCATAACGATGTAGGAGTGTCTTATGTCCGCACATCCACGAACATATGGGTTTAATTCTTGATCTTATATTTTAAAACATTCAATGTGTATTCTATATGATTCTACTAACAAAGTGATGCGTCGGTCCTGAAGGAAAAAGAAAACAAGTAAAATTCAGGCAGCCGAAATGAGATTCCTACGGGCTGTGAAAGGTTGGACAAGAGAAGAACATATTAGAAATGAGAATATTAGAGAGGAACTAAAAGTGCAACCACTTCTTCAACAAATGGACGAACACAGGATCAAGTGGATAGAACATCTACAAAGAACGACAGAGGATAGGATACCAAAGATGGCACTGATGTATAATCCTGGAGGACGAGGATCGGAAGGAAGACCAAGAAAGCGCTGGGCTGAACAGATGTGAGATCGGAACAGGCAAAGACCTAATCCGTGAAGTTTGGTGATGATATTTTAAAATATTCAATATGTATACTATATGATTCTACTAACAAAGGGAAATTTTAAATGAAGGTAAAATAAAGACAGTAGTGCCAGTGAGTTAGTTGTTGTAGAATGATTGTACTTTTGGCGTTGTAAGTCGCTTGATATTCTGTGCATCAAAGTAATTTTCTATCGGGCAGCTTGCTACTTTCTGTTGAAGCCCTCTCAATTACTTTCTTGGAAACTGCCATCAATCATTCCTTTCACACGTCCAAACCATCAGCTAACAGTTTTTGTTCTATAAAACCTACTTAAAATTTCATACATTCACTTTCTGTTCAAGTATTTCAAAACCTGTTTCCATATTTGTTGTATCGGTATCCAATGAAGAAAACATTGCTACTGCCTTTTTTAACCTTAATTTTTATCTCTTCCATTGTAGGCAGAATTATATAGTGTACATATTAAATGTTTCAAAATGTAAGACCAAGAACTGAGCCTTGCGGTTTGATAAATTTTAAATTAATATAAGGAATTAAGGTTTTAGTTTATAAGTTATCGACTTCTTTGTGACTAATTATATTTCTTATTATTCTTCTTCCTTTCCAGAATTAAGTCAATGCGACCTATTCCGGTCTCAAGTCTTTCGTTTCCTTGGTCGTCCCAAAGATCTTTTTCCATGTGGTTTATAGGTGTTGATCTTTTTGGGTAATCTTGTATTGTCCATTCTGTCTAAATGTTCTTTCCATTGGTGCTCTTCTAGTTTATCGACTATTGAAAATATCTCCAGTTCATTTCTTATTGATTCATTGTGTAATCTATCCATGCGTGTACATCCTTTTACGGATCTTAAAAATTCATTTCAGTGGCTTGAATGTGTGAGATATCTTTTTTGTAAGTGCCCAAATTATATTTAATATAAATAATGGAGGCGACTCCGTGGCGCAAGCGGTTAGATGCTCGCCCTTACAGCTGGTGTCCTAAGATCGAGTATCGGTCACTCCATGTGGGTTTCATGGTGGACGAAATGGAGTTGGTCCGCTTTTCCTCGGGGTTTTCTCGTTTTCTCCTGCCACATTTTCATTCCACCATTTCTTCATACTCAACTCATTCGTTTTTGTTTCGTTTCATTTCATTTCATTTCATTCATCCGTCCCTCTGATGGTGCGTCAGGCGTGGTCGGCCGGCACCCTTGTTCATTGCAGCACTCTATATATAGGGACCTTCATTTCATCTCATCCGTCGACCCGACCCCGAGTTGAGGAAATTGCTAACATAACGAACTCACTGTCGTTAGTGAACCTATATGTTCCTAACTTATAATCGCCATATTTACAATGAAAAACATGAATTTCATTATCTGAAGAAATAAAATTAGTATGGAATATTATGTGGTAAAAGGACTTAGTAATAAGTGAATAAATATAAAAAAACGCAAAATGATAGCGGATATTAGTATGATCATGTTGGCTAACATGACACTTCCAGTCACTTGATGAAACTCTCGGCTACAAATGTGGTCACAACATTTTTTAGAACAACCTCGATAGCTCTATTCTTTCGAAATTGGTTAAAATGTACTATAAATAATTGATGTTTCTCTGCAAAAAGGATTAAATTGGAAAATAAAAACAAGATATGTAGCATATGTGGACACAAAAGCTTTACCTGGAACTAATGGTCGGGTTGTTAAATAATACCTCGTGTATTTGTATTTAAATTAAAACACATAGAATGTCGCAGAGCGAGTACTAGGACCCTTATTATTTATTCAGTTGGGGTCCGACATAAAAGCGTCACGTAGTTAATGTTTTACGCAGCTCATAACAAACATCCCTGTTATTTTATTGAAACATCGGATGTGTTTTGCTATATTATTCTCTTTCAACTATTTCCATGTGGAAATTACATTTAAGTGAATGGGATCCAGATTAATTTTGCAAAATATATCTGTTTGCATCTTCGTTCACAGAGGGCACCGTAACTTATATATCAAAATCTTTATTTGTTACGATAATTCGAAATTTATCATACCGCAAGGCTCACTTCTAGGTCCTATATTTTACTGAAACATCGGGCTTGTTTGCTAGGCATATATTATTCTCTTTCAACTATTTCGCACGTGGAAATTACATTTATGTGAATTGACATTCAGATTAGTTTTGTAAAATATATCTTGTCTTCATCTTCGTTCGCAGAGAGGACCATAACTTTTATAACAAAATATTTATTCATTACAATAATTTGAAATTTATCTTACCGCAAGCTCAATTCTAGGTCCTATATGGAACATCGGATAAATAATCTTTATAATAATAATTATAACCTTATTCATTATTATTTTATCTAAATCGTGTTTGCTATATTATTCTCTTTCAACTATTTCTCATGTGGTAATTACATTTAATTGAATAACATTCAGATTATTTTCGTAAAATATATCTCGTTTGCATCTTCGTCCATAGAGAACACCGTAACTCATGTATCAACATCTTTATTCGTTACAATATTTTGAAATTTAGCATGCCGAAAGACTCAATTTTAGGGCTTATATTTTATTGAAATAGTGATGTGTCTGATATATTTTTCTCTTTAAAACATTTCGCAATTAGTAATTGGATTTAAATGAATGAGATGCAGAATAGTTTGTAAAATACATCTGGTTTGCATCTAATAACTATGATTCTCTCCACAGAAAAGACAATTCCAATAGTTATATTTATTTTAAGTTTATCATATCACAAGGCTCAATTCTACTCATTGTATTTTATTGAAACATCCGATGTATTTGCTATATTATTCTCTTTCAACTATTTCGCATGTGGAAATTACATTTAAGTCAATAGTATTCAGGTTATTTTGTAAAATGTATCTAGTTTACATCTAACAGTTGTGATTCGTCTACAAAGGAGACAATAACTATATTCGTTATTTTAATTTTAAAATTAACATACCACAGGACTCAATTCTTGGTCTTATATTTTATTAAAAATGCGATATGTTTAATATATTATTCTCTTTCAAGTATTTTGCATGTGTTAATTACATGTAATTGAATGGCATTCAGATTATTTTATAAAATGTATCTATTTTGCATCTATGATTCGTTCACGAACAAGACGATAACTCATGAATTAAAATATTTATTCATAACATTAATTTAAAATGTACATATCACAATGCTTAAATCTTGGTTTTATATTTTATAAATACAATGAGCCTACTTGAGTTCAGCACGACCATAAGGCTCAATTCTTGGTCTTATATTTTATTGAAACACCCGATGTGTTTGCTATATTATTCTCTTTATAGTTTTTGTGTCTCATTTAACTGAATGGAATTCTGGTTACTTTGCAAAATGTTCTGGATTATATCTAGCAAGTACGATTCATTATATTAATTTAAAAATTATCATACTGTAAAGCTAAAATATCGTTCTTAGATTTTTTAAATTGAAGCTTGAGTCCGCCGCTTCCTCAGGGCTCAATTCTTGGTCGTATATTGAAACAACTGGCGTGTTTGATATTTTATTCTCTTTCAAGTATATCGTGAAAATTACATTCAAGTGAATTATAATGTGATATTTTATATTATATAACTCCATCGTATGACAGGCCTAGGAAGTCATAGGCTTACTAGGCTCACATCCAAATATGTTAATGCTAGAGGTAGAAAATCATCTAGCTAGTATAGCGGTGATATATGATCAGCGTTTTGGGTACTTCAGCCGTTATAGCTGCAACCTATTTTAACTACCCAAATTCCTCACGATGCTGGGTGGGCAACAGTTCCATACTGGCCAAAATTCCACGAAAAAAAAAATCCCAATGGGGACTGGACGAAATAGCTCAATTTCTGTAGCCCAGCACCAAAGCAGAGGCTTAAACCGCTCGTCTACAATGCAGGAATTTCTAAAATATATTTGGTTTATATTAACTGCTACGATTCGTCCACATACATTACCATAAATTGTAATTTTAAATCTTTATTAGTTTTGTTTATTTAAAATTACCATACCGAAAGGCTTAATACTTGGTCTTATTTTTTTTTAGTCCGCCAGGATATCTGAGGTGATAGCATCCCGCTTACCAACAATACTTATTCTTCTTCTACTACTTCATGAAATTAGGCCTTTTGACCTGTTTTCACATCAAGTGGGATTTAATGAATCTTACCATCCAGTAAACGGGCGTCCAACACTTCTATGTACTTTAATAATAGCTGAGGGATTATATCTCTTAGGCATTCTTTTAACATGTTCATACCATTTGTTTCTCATATTGCCAATTCTATTTGTTAAATTAAAAATATTTAAATCTTTTCTAATACCTTCATTTCTTTTTCTGTCTAAATTTGTCACACCTGCTACTGAACGTAAGAACTTCATTTCTGCAGTTTCTATTTTACTTCTGTCTGCACGGATGAGTCCAATTCTCACTTGCAAATGTTAAGGCAGCACTGCCATAAATTTGTAAAATTTAAATTGTGGACTCCTCAAAGTTATATTTTTTTCAGTGTCCGTTTTATAGTGCCACACATTCTATAAAACTTATTTAATTTAATATTAATATCTTCCTTCTGGCAGTATGATACATTGCATCCTAAATAATTGAATGTATTCACCTGTTGTATTGTACTGTTATTAATGCTGAATTTACACCTCATATGGTCTCCCTTCAATTAAAATTACAGTACATGTAAAAAATCCTTCGCGATCTCAGAGTTTTAATTCGCTGTCTAAATATATCAGAGGTAAATAGAGAAAACTACATAGCAGTGAATTACATGATCTTTATGGGAAAACATGTGTTAGAAAGAACAGTTAAGTCACATGAATTTGCCATGTGTAGGACATCTAAAACGAACGGGGGATGAAAAAAGGACATGAAAACTCCTTGTAGGGAAACTAGAGGTGAAGTGCCCATTAGATGTTTCAATAAAATATAGGACCTAGAAGTGAGCCTTGGGGTATGATAAATTTCGAATTATTGTAACATATAAAGATTTTAATACGCAATACGCATGATTTGAAGTAGATGAATTATATAGGGAATCGTTGGAAAACATTAGCTCAGGATAGGGATGTATGGAGAACTTATGTCCTCGCGGGCATGATCTTTCTGGTTGCACAATTAGTTTATTCTACAACTTGCAGACTATACAGGATGGGCCAAATGTCACTACCCATTACATAGTAGAGTAGAAGTAATACAGTGGGTAGTGACTTTGGCCCAACCTGTATAGCACAATGCAGAAAATTCTTGTCTCTGGATTCTCCATTTGCCTTGGAATAATAAGTTTCGTTTTTGTTTAAATGGAAACAACATGCAAAGAAAATTCGATGTTAGTTCTTTGTTTATTTTGAAGTCTGCTGGAGTACTTGCTTTAAGAAGCTTACAAGACGCCTTATTAAAACTGTTCTATTTGCATCTTCTATTCTTGCTTTTATACTTTTTTATAACGTTTGAGAAATGAATAATAGAAAATAATCCAAGATGCTCCAAGTAAACAATGATGCAACAATTAATTTAATTGACTTCAGCTGTTATTATTATTATTATTATTATTAGATGTTAGAAGATAATTGTTGCATTTGTTTATCTTCGTTTTCTATTTAGTGTCCGCCTTGCTGGCTCGGTGATAGCATACCTGCTTATTGACTAGCGGACCCTAGTTCGATATCCGGCAGGATTGAAAATTGTTATTGTTAAATTAATTTAAATTCTTCTTCTTCTTCGTCTTCTTTTCTATAGGCATATGCCCATTTATTTACGCACTATGTCAATGATGATTACATCTCATTCCATCTCTTGAGGGGTCTACCCACTTCTCTTTTTTTCCTCTAGGACGTAGGTTCTTCGTCTCGTATTGTCAGCTCTGTCCACGTAGGCATTCCAATCCCTTTCCATGTTATAATAAATGTGTCAAGATATATAATATTGCATTCTTCCCTCACATCTGGTTTGAAGTCTTGTTTTGTTTACTATGGCTCTTAAAGTACTCATTTCTGATGTTCTCATGAGTTGTTTCGTTTGGCTAGTTTTAAAATTAAATTAATTCATTTAATTGCAATAACTTCAATTTCGGGATCAGGACAGGTGTTGGTGTACAATTTTTAGTCACTAGATTGTGCACCAGATTCCTCCATTAAGTCCACAGTACATATGTTGAGAAGGCATGTGGTCTGTTGATAGTCATTCGTCTGTTGGATGGAAATATTAAGCCTGTCGGTCCGTTTGATGCTTTTCGACAGGAGTAGGCTATGTGCCGGCACCGGGTTTCACCTTCTCCCTTCTCTTCATCATCATCCCTCATACAATACCCTTTACACTACACAAACATAAACATACACTCATCCTACACTCCTCTCTGTACATAATACAAGAATGCATCATCTACTTGAAGCGTTCTGCTGAAGTGGTGCGTAAATTTAAAATTGACCACATTTATGCCACCTATCCGACCAGCGCACAACCCGAAGCACGTAAAGTGCAGTGGGTGGCATTAGAAAACACACAAACACACACAGATTTTATTTATAAATCTTGGCAAAATAATATTTAGTCTGATTTCTTTCTGCGAATTTTGAAGAAATTGAAACTGTTCTAATAAAAAAAAATATTTTTAAAAATCTTTATATATAACTTATATATAATTATTCTGTATGTGTGCTTGTCTATGAACTCCTCCTAAACGACTGGACTGATTTTAATGATTTTTTGTGTGTGTCTGATTGGGTTCCTCGATGGTTTTGATTTACAATTGGACCCTCTAAAACCATTAGGTGTAAGAGTTCACCTGAAACAAAAATTTAAAAATCGCTCTAGCGGTCACAATTTTTTTTTATGTTTCAGAACGAAATTTAGTATATTGTATTAAAATAAACCGAGGTAAGTATCATCCAAAAAAGAGCGAAATTCGAAATTACAAGTGGAGGTTTACTTTAAGTCCGAAATTAAAAACTGCCTAAACGACTGGACCGATTTTGATAAATTTGTTTGTGTGTGTTGAGTGTCCCTCGATGGTTTAGGTTCGCAATTGGACTCGGTAGGTGGTTCTGCGATCAGGTTATAGGATTTCCTTATGTCAGATGTGTAGTCTTCTGCATTATCGACACATTCCTCTGGAAAACAATGTGACATCATGCACGCTTCTTGAGCCATAACAGATGTCAGTAAGGAGTTTTCTTGCGAACTTATTTAATAATATCTGATTACGTCTTAATTAGCGAATTTTATGGTAAAAAAGTAACTTATATTTTTATTGTCCGGTCATGACATGAGAACTGAACGTTCGGGCAGCAGAACGTCTGTCGGGTCCGCTAGTTATACACACGTCTTCACCGATCCTATAGGGGTTTTCACATGTAGATAATAGTGCTGTTCTTATGGAGACATTTTTCTTGTAAAACGTTCTTTTATTTGCGATTGATTTATTAGTTAATTCATTTTAAATATACAATTAAATTAAACAGTTTAACTTATAACTTTGCCAAGAAAATGGGTCCCCGATTTATGAAGAAAATACTATTATGGAACTTATAATTATATCACATAATCATTTGTTAAAATAGGGGCTGAACTCAATTATTGGAACAGCGGTTAGCGTAGATGCCACTGAACCAACCTATTCCAAACAAAACTTGTTTTGTCACGTACAGCCGTGGTAAAAAAAAGAGGCGCAACAAATATATGATGTGTGGCATAGAATGTTCTGAAGCTACTGGCGTTTCTGTAATCACAATCTATAAAATTCCAAATGCTAATTGTTGCTTAGTAAGCACATTAGAATTATCAGATCTGCTTGATTTACGGAATCGTATCACAGAAGCAGTAGGCTTTAAATGTTAAGGTCTTTCCTCCGCTGTGGTCTCGAGGTAGCGTGCTGCCTTGTCACGCAGCTGGCCCGAGTTCGATTCCCGATCGGGACAGGCTCCTGGGTGAGGTTTTTTCGGTTTTTTTCCTCACCTGTAAAACAAATTTCAGGAAGCCTAGGGCCCAACGGTTCCCGAAAATCATGCGGCCACCATCAACATCATCATCATCATCCTTTACCGGCGTGGAAAACAATAGCACGCAAATGCTATGATTGCAGTGAAAGACCTGCCCTCGGGCAGAATTATTATGGATGGATGAATGTTAAGGTCTACATTTCGTTCTACAGCTGAAAGATGGAGAAAATAGTAGAATATGTGTAGAACTTCACAATAACATTTATTTTTCAATCATTTCCTTCCTTCATTTAAACGGATAGTAACTTTAGAGACACCCTTAATATGCATTAATTTGCGAGGACCGAAAAAAGAAAAATCTTGCAAGACAGAGTAGATAGGGTGTGTATGAGGAGTAATGCGTCTTGCCTAAGCTGCAGGATGTATTGGTGGACAAGACGTTATGAACAAAGCTTGAGAATTTATTATAGAGGGCTCCTTGAGGGCGTTTACAACTCCAACAACAGATCAAAACTTGCCAGAGAGAAGAGGGGAATATTTATGAGACTTGTGCTGCTCCTCGATAATGTACTGCCAGCGGTTGTTTTGCACAAAGCCTGGACATCCACTTTTAAGGGGCTTTGCAGTACATAAATTTTACAAAATTATTTTATCACTTACAAATAGAGGAACTTCGGGTAATTTGGACCCCTGTTTTGAATTTGTTGTTTTTCTTCTTTTTAATTAAGGCATTTTAATTTTGTTTAATTACAGCGATTATCATTAGTGTTGTAACTATTAAATATGATAGTTATTTTATTCAAATATGGAAACATCTTCATAATTTATAAACTTTTTTACATTACAAGGAAGGTCCACTTTAACCTGCATATTCGGATAAAGTGGACCCCAGAGTCCACCTTAGCTTTTAGTCCATTTTAAGTTTATTTATTGTATTAATTTATACAGACAGACACAGATTAATCTGAAAATATTTATGACTGATCATAATTAAAAAGCGTTGATATTTATTTAATGTTTTGAAAAATTATTGTTGATTATAACATTCACATGTCATTCAACTGCAGAAAGCGACGGTCTTTGGGTTTAGTAAAATTACAAGGATATTAAATAAAATTAATTAAGTGAATGGTTTTTACAGATAGCATCCTCATTGATAAAATATACGTATTCGTGTAAAGTGGACACAGGTCCTCGTAGAGGGTCCACATTAACCGAATTCCTTTGTTATGTTTAATTATTTTATACAGCCACCATGTCACATAATATCAAACCAAACCCGTCAGTATATTAAAACAGCATCTACATAATATAATATATTTAGGAGTTTTTTCAACTTTTGTAATATTCAATAGCAGAAATTAAGAATTGATTCTTAGCTTGAAAAACTTTTAAAATGGTAATTTTCATAAATATCACAACATAAACCCTTCTTCGCACAAAGATTAAAGAAACTGGCCTTGAACCCCGTGAAAGTTTGATGAGGGGAAGAAGTTAAAATATTTTGTGTTCGAGGGCAGCGACAACTAAAGAAGATATTAACAGGGTCCACTCAAACAGAAGG
This sequence comes from Diploptera punctata, assembly GCA_030220185.1. Taxonomy (NCBI): domain Eukaryota; kingdom Metazoa; phylum Arthropoda; class Insecta; order Blattodea; family Blaberidae; genus Diploptera; species Diploptera punctata. The sequence continues at coordinate 126,327 of JASPKZ010007749.1, read as the reverse complement.
GTCCACATTACCCGAAGTTTCCTATACTAATTGAACATAATCCATCCAGTATATAGTTAAAACATATTTCTGTTTGAGATGCTTGTTCCATAGTTCCTTTTAGATTTTTTAATTATACTAGGGCATTCGGTGAATAATGGCAATACTGCTATAACATCACAAAATATTATGGTTACTTTTGATATTACGAACTTAATTTATAATGGCGGGATTACGATCAATATTCGTTGATGTTGCGTTGCGTTTGAGTTCGTTCATGTTTAACAAATACATCTTCTACGTATCATATTATGATGAACATTTGCAGGGTTCTTCGCATGATGGCGTTCTTTATACATTGGCAAGATCAAGCTTCAACAAACGCAAACCTAACGTTATATCGTTCAAATGACGTGACATCGACGGTTCCCGCATTTCATTTGTTTCCAGCTGATTGTTGTTAACCTTATTGGAGCCAATACATTATAATATGTTGATATTTTAATAATTATATCAATATGAAAGACGATGTACTTACTGAGTTTGTGCGATCGCACCAATTTATATACAACAAAAAATAAGAGAAAAAAGGAAGCTGTTTGGAAAGAAATAGGAAATATTTTACAATATAAGTACTGCCATAATGTGTCCATTTACCATATTTCGTCTTAACACATTTCCTTTCTTTAATTACAGGACGTAAAAATGCAAATAAATCAGTGCAAGTTCATCATACTGACAACAGAGTGAGCTAGCAGCCATAAACGTCAATGAACGTTTATCATGTTACACCCATTCAAATTTTGCGTTATAGCTTATTCTCTCAATAGAATGTAACTCAACGTAACATGAATGACCGGTAACCCCGCCATAAGTCTCTTATCAAGTTGCCAAATCATTGGAAGACGCGCACTTCATCTGCAGCACCATGTTTAGATATCTTTCTCATCTGATCGATCTGGAGCTTTCTGGATATCAACTACTGATTGAAATCGAATGCCTCGTAGAAGTTATTTGATCTTTGAGAATAAGTTATAGTCACAAGGGCTCCTCTCTGGTGAATTTGGTGGATGTTCGAGTACTTCCCAATTCCACCTTCTAAAGAAATTCTACTGAACATATTTTTAGAGCGATGTTACTTACTGAATGATAGAAACAGTGAATGTATTCACAAAATATTGCTATTTCGAGATTTTCAATATTACAGATTTATACAACAAAGACTACAAGATTGCAATGACCACCACTAGGATCGCTGATTTACAGCAGTGTTGCCATTACTTATCGAATGACTTAGTATCTTTAGTTTATTAAATTGGAATGTGAGTGGGTTTTTATTTAAATCTATACTGTAGCTAGTTTTTTTATTTTGTACAAAATGAGAGATTTTTTAATTTTTTTTATATCTATTCAGATCGTCTTTTTACGTTTGAGTGTAGATGTGTATGTACTGTAGACACACACACTCACGTGCGCGCGCACGCAAGTACGCACGCACATACACAGACACACACAGACATGCAAACACAGAGACACACAACACACGCACAGACACATACACATAGACGCGCACACACACACACACACACCACACACACACACTTAACAAATTAGAACAAATTAGTTGTATGAAATATTTAGGTATTATGTTCGATAGTAAACTTTCATTCAGAGAAAATATGAACTACATAACTAATAGATGCACAAAACTAATATTCACACTCGCAAGATTAACATGGGGCCTAAGAAGTGACTATATACATCGGTGGAAGTTCACATCTCCTACTTTATAGTTCCCCGGTTTGGCAAAGAGTATTAGAAAAATCATTTTATAGAAACAAACTGATCAGAGTGCAAAGACTTATACTACTAAGGATTGCAAAATCTTATAGAACCGTATCCAACGAAGCGGTCTGTGTAATAACAGCACAAATACCAATTACGATCAATATTGAAGAGGCTGGAAGACTCTATCAATGTACAAGGAAGATCGGATTAGAAAAATCTCTCGTCGACAACGATATTGAACCGAAATATTGGCCACACCCTGCATTGGCAGTTAAAGTAATCATAGAAAATGAAGACACCCACAACACAATTCAGATATATACAGACGGGAGCAAGAGAAATGAAGGAGTAGGATCAGGGATGGCTATATATAAAGACAAAACTCTAATAAAAACATGTAAATACAAACTAAATGAAAAATGCACCAACAACCAAGCCGAACAACTAGCAACACTAAAATCTCTGCAATCCTTGGAACACATGGAACGGGAGAGGAGAACAGCCTCTCATTAGACTCACTAAGAAATCACAAAATTCATTCATACTTGATTGAAGAAATCAGAAGACAAGTTTCATCCATGCAGCTGGAAAATTGGAAAACAAAGTTCAAATGGGTGAAGGCCCACATCGGGATCCAAGGGAACGAGTTGGCGGACCAATTAGCTAAAGAAGTCGCAGCGAGCAGAGACCTAGAGGAGAGCCGCAACAAGATTCCTAAAAGTGTAGTGTTCAGTAAACTGTGCGAAGCAAGTGTACAAAAGTGGCAAAATGAATGGGAAAGGACCACTAAGGGCCAAGTTACCAAAACGTTCTTTCCTACAGTACAAGATGGGCTAAGATTAAAACTCAAACTCACATATAACTTAACTACCATGCTAACAGGTCATGGAAATATCAGATCCTATCTCAATAAGTTCAAAATAATACAAAATCCAAATTGTCCCTGCAGTGACAAAGTGCAAGATATAGAACACATAGGCCTATTACTAGAATGTTTATTATTAGATAAAGAGAAAGATAAACTTAAAACAGTAGTTTTAAGAAACGAGAATTGGCCAATAAAGAACAATGAACTCATTAACACCTATAATAAAGCATTTTCAATATTTTTAAATTCAATTAAATTTGATACACTTTAGATTAAGCAAAACATAGAACAATAGTATTGTATATAGTTAACCATCTAGCTTTAAGTAAGAGAATCTGTTTAATTTTATACACACACACACACACACACACACATACACATACATATATATGTAATTTTCTATACGTGTGTATGTCACTGAACTCCTCATAAACGAATGGACCGATTTTGATGAAATTCTTTGTATGTGTTTAAAGGGGTCCCTGAATAGTTTACATTCACAATTTGACCAACTAAAACCATTAGGTGTAGGAGTGCTCATGAAATGAAAATTTAAAAATCTCTCCAGTGGTCACAGTTTTCGATGTTTCACAACGAAACTCAGTATATCCAATTATAACGAACCGAGGTAGGTATCGTGCAAAAATGTTCGAAATCCGACAATTACAAGTGGAGGTTTACCTGAAATCCTAAATTGAAAAGTGACTATCAACCGCCATGTTTGGTTCGTCTCAGCGTATACCATAAATTTAATTAACCTTTAATATTTAATTTATTTAGGCGCAGCAACTCACGCCGGATATTATAGTCAAGTCACTGAGTCTCCGGCCCTGACGTTTTCACGACATTGTTACCGGATGGATATTCAGTAGGAGGGGTCGCTTTATATATGCGGTTAGCAGAAATACAGCTGACATCTCAGCAATTTTAAACCTTACTAGCGCGCTATAGCGGCATCAAGAGCAGTGATTGGTTGTGGCAGACATCCTCTCCCACTTCAACTATTCCCTTATTGGCAGTAGAGAGACAGTTTATGTTTTTACCCCTCGTAGAACTTAAACGTCAGAGCCGCTGATCTAGCGACTGGACTTTGGTTATATATATATATATATATATATATATATATATATATTGATTATATGACTTCTTTATGTATGAATGTACATATGTGAATACGGTAACCTTTATGCATTTGTTCATATTTTTTTAATTCATGGAACAGGAGCATGCACGTACGCCAAACAGGCCCGTGTACAATGTAAATGAAAATGTATTTCATTTCTTTAGGAAATGTCAATAAACTCCATTTATCTTCTAATGACGTTTCCAATGCAATCTCATATAGGATCAAACGCAGAGATATGTTCCTAGGACCATGGAATGTTACGAAATTGACAATTAACGACAAATGAGGGAAATTTTGAAGAAGTGGCTAAATTGAAATACCTAGGAACAATAATTACAAACAAGAATGAGATGCACAAAGAAATTAAACATAGGCTCAATTCTGGAAATACATTCTATTATGTATTACAGGGATTCTTGTCATCCCAACTCCTTTCAAAAAACGTTAAACTGAAAATATATAAAACTGTTATTCTACCAGTTATATTATATGGATGTGAAACATGGACTCTTACTTTAAGGGAGGAGAAAAGATTACGAGTATTTCAGAATAATTTTCTTAGGACAAATTTTTGGACTAAATAGAGATCAACAGACAGATGAATGGAGAAGACCACATAACAGTGAGCTACACGATCTTCATTGGAAGCTAGATATAACAGTTATGTTACATAAACCACGGTGTGTAGGACATCTGGCACGAATGGGGAATGAAAGACATGCATGGAAGCTTCTCGTAGGAAAACCAGAGGGTAAAACGCCCAGTTGGTAGACTAAGAATGAGGTGCGAAAATAACATTAACCATGATTTGAGGGAAATAGATTATACAGGGGATGATTGGCAAACATTATCTCAGGATAGGGATGTATGGAGAGCTTATGAGCGTATGGCTATGAAGCTGCGGGTTTGATAGTGACAATGAGTTAGTTCGGATGGAGTTTCAAACATGTCTATCAGTTGATTTGTTATGAAGCATATGTGTGACGAGCCACAGTTTGAGAACCTGTGTTTGTTGAGGCAAAACTGAGGAGGCAGATTTCAATCAACAGCGAGAGGAGATGTGAAATGGTTTGTTAATGAAGCAGACTGGACCGGTGTAGCGGTTAATCCATCAGAGGGGCCGTTCTCTTTTCTCATTCACGAGCCACAATGATAAATTGCGACATACACGGCTTCCTAGATCAATTCACCGTGAAATCATTTCATGTTCTGTCCATTTACTTTTACCAATACTACCTTACGTATCCTCTCCAACATATATCAACATATCTATAATATATGGTGCATCTAATTAACACAATCGAACTCCGCCGTCCTAGCATGTCAACGGGGCCTGAGTTCGATTCGTGGCGGAGTTCAAATAGTATATTACAATGCGAGGTTGGAAAGTGATTTTTACAGAAGTGAGAATATGATTAAAAACCGGGCGATAGCAAGGTTTTTAATTTTCGACATTCTGTAAAACCCTTCACAAACGTGCGTTGTACATTATTTTTTGCACGATGATGTTTTCAAAATAATAAATAATAGTAAAATAATATCTGTGTTGAAATATTTAAGTTTATTATAGACAACTGACTAACGTTAACAATGTGGCCGATTTTATACAGTAAATGAAAAAAATAACTTAGTTGAGACTACAGCAGGCCGTGACACCAATCAGGAATAAAATGGCGGCAAGTACGAAATTATTTTATATTATTTCAAGTCCACCGCTGTGGTCTCGAGGTAGCGTGCTGCCTTGTCACGCAGCGGGTCCTGGTTCGATCCCCGCTCGGGACAGTTTTTCTGGGTGAGGTTTTTATCAGGGTTTTTCCTCACCTGTAAGACAAATGTCAGGAAAACTTTAAGACCCAAACGGTCCCCGAAATCATATGGCCATCATCATCATCATCATTCACCGGTGTGGAAAGCAACGGAAAGCTACCACACCTACAATTCCCTAGTAAAGCTGCAAGCATAGCATGAAAATGCTATGATTGCAGTGAAGGACCTGTCTTCGGGCAGAATTACTATGGATGGATGGTTATTGTTTCAAATAAAGTTCAGTCCATTTAAAATGCAGTGATTTGTTTCGTATAATGTACATTAACACAACCTTTTGAATATATTTTTGTATTTACGTTGTACGTAGTATACATAAAAAGCAGTGGTTTTACTTCCCGCACGAGGTAGGTAATATGTAATATTATTAACTAACTCTCTGTCACTATCGAACCCATAGTTTCAGGGCCGTGCGGACATAAGGCCTCCATATATCCCTATTCTGAGCTAATGTTTTCCAATCATAGCCTGTTTATAATCTATTTGCATGAAATCATGGTTAATATTATTCTCCTACCTCATTCTTGGTCTACCAACTGGGAGTTTTCCTTGGTTTTCTTATAAGAAGCTTCCATGTACGTATTTCATTCCCCATTCGTGCCACATTTATATGTAATATTACAGTATAGTTATTTAGTTACTTATAGGTTCCATCCATCCATAGTAATTCTGCCCAACGGCAGGTCTTTCACTGCAATCATAGCATTTTCATGCTATGCTTTGCAGGTTTACTAGGGAATTATAGATGTGGTAGGTTCCCATTTATAGGTTGGCAACCCAAAAATGTAGGAAATTGAACTTTCTATCATGGTCGCCATTGCTGTAAGTACGACGGAACGCACTATCGTGCAAAAATGTTATTTGTCATATTAATTTATTAGGGCATTCGATAAGTAAAGGCAACACTGTTGTAAATCAGCGATCCTAGCGGTGACCATTGTAATCTTATAGTATGTTGTTGAGCAGTCTTTGTTGTATAAATCTGTAATATTGAAAATCTGGAAATAGCAATATTTTGTGAATACATTCACAGTTTCTCACATTCAGTAAGCAATACCGCTCTAAAAAGATATTTAGTAGAATTTGTTTAGAAGGTGGAATTGGGAGGTACTCGAACATCCACCAAATTCACTAGAAATGATCCCTTGTGACTGTAACTTATTCTCAAAGATCATAGAACCTCTACGAGGAATTCAATTTCAATCAATACTTGATATCCAGGAAGCTCTAGTTCGATCAGATGAGAGAGATATCCAGAAACGGTGCTGCAGATAATCTGTATTCCAAAGATTTGGCAACATATAGTTGACTTGACAAGATGCTATAAATTGAGTTCGTAATGTCAAAAGTAACTTACAGAAATTCTTAGTCGTATATTATATTAGTCCTATATTTTTCGATAATTACCGTAATTGGTTGTACATTCAGTTCAGTCCATAAGTCTATGATATAACAATGTACAACCTGCCATGTTTCTGAACACACTATTTGTTTTAACTGTTCTGCAGTTAATGTCCAGTTTTCACTGACATATACAAGTAGTTGCAATGCAATCACTTTATAGAACTTCAGTAATGCTTGTTTTTGTGCTTTATATTTCAGTGTTTTCTGCATTCCTCAAAACTGTCTAAATCCATTTACCGTATTTTACGGACTATAAGACGCACCTTAATTTTTAAGCAGTTTAAAAAAAAAGTTTCATTTTTACCATTTTTATTATTAGATTGCAGTCCACCGCTGTGGTCTCAAGGTAGCGTGCTACCTTGTCACGCAGCGGGCCATGGTTCGATCCCCGGTCGGGACAAGTTTCCTGGGTGAGGTTTTTTCGGGTTTTTCCTCACCTGTAAGATAAATGCCAGGAAACTTTAAGGCTAAACGGTCTCCGAACATCATCTGACCATCATTATCATCAATATCATATTCGCCTAATTAGCTTAAGTTTAGTTTAAGGCCATAATTTGAGAGAAGTAGATTATACAGGGAATGATTGGAAAGCATTAGCTCAGGATATGGATGTATGGAGAGCTTATGTCCGCGCGGCCATGAACCTACGGGTTCGATAGTGCCAGTGAGTAAGTAAGTAAGTTAGTTTAAGGCCTCTCCTGGCGCATCTTTACCATCATCATCAACTCTCATATCATCAGGGCAGCGTAACCTCGCCTTCCAGACGCCCCAACTCTGAACTGGGTTACAAAATACGTCATGCCAGGAGAGAACACCAGGAATGTCGAAATGACATTTGGGGGATTTGCAAAAAAAAAAAATAATAATAAAAAAATTAGATTGCAAAACCAGTAAAAAAAAATCTTAGATTATCGTTCTGATCTTTAAAATCCCCGAGAATCGTTGTCTGAACCTTCTTCTTCTTCTTTGTCATAGTTGTCCTCTTCATATATAAGATGGTCTTCACTGCCATCGAGAGCGTTTCTTACGCCGCACTTCTTGAAAGATTTAACAATAATGTTTTTTCTCACTCTAGACCACGACTATTTTATCCACTGACAGAATTGTTTGATTGTATGTCATTTTAAAGCTCCCTTCGGCGTGAATTCATGTTGTGTTTCATCCATCGTCCATTTGTTCAGGTTCACTGGCATCGTAGACTGCAATGACGCATCATAGGCTAGACAATGTTCTGGGTTTTTGATGACGGGGCGGAGGGAGACAGTGTTAGCAAGCTTGTAAATCCCCGCAACTCATGTTCGTCGCATTGGTGCACTGCTGCTGCCAGTTGAATCCATTGTTGCCAGATAGATATAATTATCGCGGCATAGAATATATAACCATTTTAAGACTGGCGGGAATTTTAAATCAAACACTGGACATGGTTATATTCATTCGAGTATAAGACGCACCTGAATTTTGAAGCAATTTTTCGAAGAAAAAATTGCGTCTTAGAGTCCGTAAAATTAGGTAATTTCAGTTGAACGTAATTAGTTTTCCTGTATCCTGTATTATATCCTAAATATTTAAACTCATTTATTTGTTCAATAGTTTTCCCATAAATAACAATTTAAGCTCTTGTTGTTTGTGTTCCCTGAAAAGCCATTACTTTAGTTTTATCCGTTGATATTTTTCATCCCATGATATTTTGTATTATCAGCAAGACGGGTTCGTGGGGCAAGCAGTCAGACGCTCGCCTCTCACCGCTGGGGTCCTCAGATCGAGTCTCGGTCACTCCATGTGTGTTTCGTGGTGAATGAAACGGAGCTTCGGCAGGTCTTTCTCGCGGTTTCTCCGTTTTTCTCTGCCAAAATTTCATTTCACGATTTTTCCATACTCATCTCATCCATTTCGTTTCATTTCATTTATATGCTCCCGTGATGGTGCGTCTGGTGTGGTCAGGTGTTGTCAATCACAGACCTCTATATAAGGGCTTCGTCTCATCTCATCCCTTGATCCGACCCTGACTTGGACACGAATTGTGGATATTTATTTCTAGGATATTTAATTTATTTTTATTTTTTTATTTAGATTTATTTAGCCTGGTGGAATTAAGGCCATGCGGCCTTCTCTTCCACTCACCAGGACAAACATATATTACATCAGAATATAACAATCTCAATTAACTCTAATATTAAATTCTAAATAAAAATTTGATCAAAAAGATAATATCTATTATATTACGATCTATAATGCAACCAGTTAATGTTAGTTAAAATTAAGACTATAACTAATAATAAAATGTATACAAGCAAGACATATTAAATTTTCCCTGTCTAATGTATATAAAAAAACTAAGGAAAATAATGAGATATAGAAAACTAATTTTACGATTTTACAATATTTAAAACAAAACAAATGAAAATAATTGTTATTCTTAATATTATTTTAATAAATAATTAAATTTATTAATTGTTAAAAGAATACTATCAGTGAGGTGTATAAGTTAGTTTGTTATTAAATAATTCTTTAGTTTGTTTTTGAAGGATGTTATAGTTTGACAGTCTTTAACATAGGGCGGAAGGGAATTCCATGTTTTTTTTTAAGTGGGACCGTAAAAGATAATGAATAATATGCAGTGTGATGAGGAGGGATATAAAGGACAATGCGCTGACGTGATCGAGTGTCAAGATTATGTGTGTCGGATAGTCTGATGAAGCGGCGTGATAAATAATTAGGCGATGATGTGTGAAGATCACCTACAAAGAGCAGTATATAGATTGTCAAATATAACCCAAGATTATAATTTACAAATTTCGGTGAGTAAGACAAAAACTATGGCGTTTCAAGGGAAAATACCGATACGTCTAAAATTGTTATTAACAACAATATAATAGAACAAGTTAATAACTTTACTTATCTTGGCTGCAATCTTTCCTACGACACATGTAAAGACATAGACATAAAATTGGTCAAATTTCAAAAACTTATAGGAACAATAAAAAGCATTCTTTTCCGAAAAGTACGTCCAGATACAATTCTAACATTTTACAAAACAATGGCTCTTCCAACTCTACTTTATGGTTCTGAAACCTGGACTCTTACTACAGGTAAATTAAATAGGATAGTAGCTGCAGAAATGAAGTTATTAAGACCTTTAGCGGGTTATACGCTTTATGATCACATACGTAATGAAGATATCCGCAAAGCTCTCAACACACCAGCAATAACTGAAATTATTCAAAAATATCAAAATAATTGGCATGAACACCTTCTGAGAATGCCAAACAATAGACTACCTCTGCAGCTATTGAACTACAGACCCACAGGGCGAAGAGACCCAGGAAGACCTAAGAAGAGATGGAGGGATCAATTTCTTTCCTGAAGCGGAACAGGCCAATGGCCTAATCCATGCCTGCCATTGATGATGATGATGATGTGTGAAGTATTTTATAGAGAAGGGATAGGGAATGGACAGTTCTACGATCTCTTAGACGAAGCCACGATAATTGTTCCAGGGACGGTGTAACATGGTCAAATTTGCGAATACCACAAATAAAACGTGCGCAAGAATTATGAACACGTTGAAGTCTTTGAGTGAAAATAATATTTAAGTCTGTAAAAAGAGTGGGCATTGCAAGTGTTTCTACTAACATTTTCCTAAGAGCGAATGGCAGACAATTTCTTACGCGATTTAATAAATGTATTATTGAGAAGACTGTTTTGCGTGTATGGTTTATTTGTGTATTCCAATTTAAGTTGTTGTCAATAAATACTCATAGAATTTTTACTGTCTCACTATAAGGGATTTGAACTCCATTTAGTGACTCATGCGAGACTGTGTTTAGGTTAATTGTAGATAATAGTCTCTGGTGACCGATAATGATCAGCAGCCTGGCTTAATTCATCCTCTGATCTTCCTATGATTATTATCGGATCATCAGCAAAAACTAATGTGGTAAAATAATTATTAATAATTAAGGTATTCTGTGAGATCGTTAACAATTATTAATGATATCGTCAGTATAAATATTAAAACGTTTGGGTGATAGAGGGCACCCTTGTCTTAGTCTTTGATTGATGATTTTTCTATACCTGTAAAATTAAAAAAAAAAAACTAATAGCTCTAGAAATGGGTTATTTACGCAGAAGTGCCAGAAAGTCAAAAATAGAACGTCACAAATAAGGAAATTAGAAACATATTGGAAGCAGAACAAAGGATAATTGAAAGAATTGAGCAGAAGGAATTAAAATGGTTAGGATATATTTTAAGAATAGAAGATGAGCGATGGCTCAAACAACTATATCATGACAACCGACCAGAAAGAAGAAAAGAGGGAGACCAAAGTTAACATGGAAGGAAAGCATGAGGATAGGAATGCAAGCAGGAGGGTTAAGCATTGAAGATGCACAAGATCGTAGGTTTTGGAGGTTTAGCACGGGAAGACAGCAGCTGTAAAACCCAAAGATAGATAGGTATACCGAAACTATTTTAATAAATAGAGGTGTAAGACAAGGGTGTAGTTTATCACCTAGCCTTTTTAATTTATATATTAATGACATTATCCAAAATTGGAAAAGAATTGTTAATATAGATATAAGAATGGACTGTTTTAAAATATTAAACGTTTTAATGTGTGCTGATGATGTGGTTATTATTCAAGAAAATGAAATTAATTTGCAGTGTTCTGTACACCAATTAAATCAGTTATGCCAAGAATATAATTTTAAAATATCTAGAGAAAAAAAACAAACATTATGGCATTTTGGGGAAATGAACATATACGATCAAAAATCATAATAGACAACAAATCTCTGGAACAAGTAACAAATTTTAATTATTTGGGTTGTTCTTTTATTATAAACACAAACACTGAAAGAGACATAAATATGAACTGTCCAAATTTCAAATGATATGCGGAACTATACATAAAACATTAAAGAACAAAACAAGAAGAGATACTAGACTGAAGTTTTATAAAACATTGGCAGTTCTTGCACTACTTTACGGGAGCGAAACTTGGTAATAACCAAAAAATTACAAAGTAGAATACAAAGTGTAGAAATGGACTTCCTTAGAAGAACAAAAGGCTGCACTAGATTGGATCGGATAAAGAATGAAGATATAAAAACAGAGTTAAATATATATCCATTGAATGATAAAATCAAAAATATAGAGATAAATGGTTTAGACATGTAGAAAGAATGAATGTAACAAGGTTACCAAAAGCAGCATTTAACTACAAGCCAAGAGGTTCAAGATATATAGGAAGATGGACAGAACAGTTGTGAGGCGGAACAGGCAATTCGCCTAGCCCGTTAAGTGAACAAGAAGATGAAGAAGAAGATTATATATATATATATATATATAATCTCAATAGTTTCATATCTTCGAAAATCGCTAAAAGAGTTTACCTGATCAACATGGAGTATCTAAATCCTGCAGAGCTACTGCATCTCTGCAGAAGAGCTTTTATCGCTGGAGGATATCAGCATTACTTTGGGAATGTAATTGGATTTATTGTTGTTCACGTCCGGTGTTCCCATACCACTCACCGTGGCGCTGCAAAATGCAAATTGTGTTATCCAACATGTTTTTTTTTATTGTAAGCTCTGTTGTTATTCCGCACTTGTTTTCACATTACTCAAAATGAAATTAATTGATAATATATCACATGAATTTATGAGTTTCAGCGGTTTTGTTGCAAATTATATATTTTCGCATTTTTATATTCGTAAACCGCAGATGGTAACCATGTTTCATAAAACTATCAGTCTGCCACCTATAAGTAGTGTATGCTGTTCATTTAAACTTCTAAAACTTATAACCGTTTCAAAAAATAGCAGTGTAGGGCTCATATTTGCGAGTATTACACTGGTCAACATGATTTTTATCTCATTTAATCGTGTTTTCAAATATATATTCGGAATTTCTCCATCACCAACAGGTTTTTTATTTCAATTTCAATTAATGGATTTTTATAATTATTTTTTAATAAACGTTTTTTCGTCCATTTGTCCACTGTAAAATATAACGGGGTACACTTTCATCAGGAGATTTCAGCTATGGAAAAGAGATATCAAGTCAAATGGAATCCTAATATGCTGGCCGATTATTGTTGGACCATCAAGAGGGATGCTCAACAGGCGAAATATAGCAGAAAATCGTAAATTCTTACTTTCTAGGAGAGTCCGAATGTTCGAATATTGTGTAGTTACGAATGTAGAAAATATTAAAGTGTTTGAAATTATAAATTCTTGTCTCTCGGAAACCTTGCGTGATGGAGAAAAACCCATATCATATTTGAATTCAGGAGAAAAAATACTATCAGAATCGCATATTTTTCTTTCTGAGACAAAAAAAGTTTAATTTTTGTTTCTGGGTGTCATTTAGCAGTGTAAGTACAATCTTATCTTCATATAATATAAGGCTGTATATAAAGAATGAAGGAACAGTCTTCAAACATTTATTTCTTTCAAACTACAATAGATAGAAACACAATTCCAACGTTCCTGGAAAGAGGAACGTTAAAATTCCACTACTTTATGCATCCAATATGAGCACAATATATTACACGATACATATTATCATAATGGTGGCCCATTTATTGCCACACAATCAGTTGGTCTCTAGTTATCGAATTCACAGCTTCAGCAATTCGATGCCGCAGATTTTCAAGAGTATCAGGTATAGGGGGATAAAACACGGTCTTTTACGTAACCCCACAGATAAAAATCACACGGGGTTAGGTCTGGTGACCTTGGGAGGCCACCGGTAATGAAGTTGATCTTTTGCTCCTCCTCTTCCAATCCAACGTCTTGTTGTGTCATAATTTTAATACAATCAACATGACAGGCAACAGCGCCAATGCAGCCGTGATCGGAACTTCAAACTTTTCTCTTTCCAGGAACTTTGGAATTGTGTTTGTATTTTTTCTTGTTTGGAAGATATAAATGCTTGAAGTCTGTTCCTTCTTTTTGTATAGCCCTGTACTAGATAATATGCGGCGTGCGCTGCTATGCCTAAATAAATGAAAATTAATGTGTATTTATGTTTAGTTGAATAAGTGGATGGAAAAATAATTATAAATGTATATCATAATCATTGTTAGATCCTCTTGCTGATTACCCGGCGTTGCCTAGGAAGCTACTTATCGCGATCTTCTTGGCATAAATGAGCTGAAAGACAAAAATTAATATGTGTTCATGTTCAAGTAAAATGAAGAATTTTTATCGTAATTAATTTTAGATCCCCCATGCTTATTACCCGGCGTTGCCCGGGAATCTACTTATTCCGATCTTCTTGGCATCAATGAAAGACAAAAATGGTCATTGTGCGTTATACGTAAAAGATAATCATATACTGTTGCAGATTTTTTTGTAGAATGTTTTGAGATATTCAATTCTGTGTACAATAATGTTGTGTATTTGTTATGGTTCAAGCAACGTAAGGCATTCAAGCGTCCAAAATGCGACTTTTTCATGTTTTTCACTACAAACGGCGATTTTAAGGGTGAAGGGACTGTAATCAACTCTCTTATAGCCTCCTGAACATTTTGCAAAAAGCCCCATCACAATCTGATGAACAGTATGGCAGCGCATAAAATACGAACAGACAAATATTCACTTATATATAGGCCTATATATATATATATATATATATATATATATATATATATATTAGATTATCACTACTACGTAATTTACACTCCTAATAAACAGTCTATTTTATGAGTTAAGATGTACTGATACAAATATTTAGCGGTGTATACAATTTAAAAGCAACAACATCAAACTTGCCTTGAAAATAATTTTCCTTAAGATATTTTCTTGCTTCACTGCCATCAAATCTTTAAGGGATGAAGAAAGCCTACTACTCAATGATAATAATAAGCTCTTAGTATGCTGATGATATAGTACTATTGGGAGATAGCGAGGAGATACTAAGGGTCAACACGCACAATCTATTGAGTAACACCAAGAAATTGGGACTGGAAGTAAACATAACTAAATATATGGTCACACATACAAATACATTATATACCTAATGGAAATGGACAGTTAATGACAAGTAAGGGACATTTTGAAGAATTGGTTGAATTCAAATACCTATGAACAATAATTACAAACAGGAATGAGATGTACAAAGAAATTAAACATAGGCTCAATTCTGGAAATGCGTGCTATTATGTATTATAGGGACTCTTGTAATGAAAATTTCTCTTTAAAACAAGTTAAACTGAAAATATATAAAACTGTTATTGTCCCAGTTATATTACATGGATGCGAAACATGGACTCTTACTTTAAGGGAGGAAAGAAGATTTCGACCATTTGAGAATAAAGTTCTTAAAAATTTTTTTTGGACCAAAGAGAGATGAAAAGACAGGTGAATGGAGAAGACTACCTAACAATGAACTACATGGTCTCTATAGGAAGCCATATATAATAAGAACAGTTAAATCTCGTACTGCGATGGGCAGGACATGTTGCACGTATGGGGAATTAAAGACGTGCATGGAAGCTTCTTGTAGGAAAGCCAGAGGGAAAGTGCCCCTGTTGGTAGACCAAGAATGAGGTGGGAGAATAACTTTAACTATGATTTGAGGGAAGTAGATTATACAGGAGATGACTGGAAAACATTGGCTCAGTATAGGGATGTATGGAGAGCTTATGAATTAGTTATTATTATTATTATTTTTATTATTCCGTTGGCTCCACGTTTGAATGTACGAGTAGAGATTATAGATAGATAGGTGTGGCCATGATTTTCAGATCTGTATTTTCAGTGAGTGAGTTAGTTAGAGAAAGATAATTGAGAATGGTATACAATGATTGTGTCGCTGTGACGCTGCCAGCAGATCGAAACTTGGCGCCGCGCCTCTAGAGCGCGTCGTGGTGGATGAAATATTAAAAGACAGGCGCAATATCAATATTTAATTGAATTCCCTCCGCTGTCTTGTTACAGAGATAGCTGTTAAGACTTATCATAAACGAATTTTGTTATCTTCTATATGTATAAGTTACCATGGCAACCGATAACCAAATTAATAACTGAAACAAGAAAATAAGTCCATAACATTATCCCTAGGGCTCCGAAGTTCAGTAAAAGTCATTTTTTTATGTCTGAAGATGAGGCTCAACATAAAATAGGCCTTATATACATTTTGTGTCATTGTATGCCAGAAAATGGTGGGTTTTATTTGTATTTTTTTTTTCTTTTTCGTCTTTTTTCAATTATCGGTCTTTTTTTAGGTCTCAATGTTTTTTTTTGTTACTTTACCTTCTTTTGAGTATATTTATACCATGTCCACCGCTGGTATCACGGTAGCGTGTTTTTTTGTCACGCAGCGGGCTCAGTTTCGATCCCCGGTCGGGACAAATTTCCTGGGTGATGGTTTTTTTAGGGGTTTTTCCCGATCTGTAAGACAAATGTCAGGAAACTTTAAGGCCCAGACGGTCCCCGAACATCATCTGGCCATCATTATCATTATTAACATATTCATTAAGTTTAGGATTAAGGCCTCTCCTGGTGCATCATTACCATTTTCATCTAGCCTATCATATATATAATCGGGCCAGCGTAACTCCGCCTTCCAGGCGCCCCAACCTCTGAAGAGGTTTAAAATAACGCCATGCCAGGAGAGTATACCAGAATGTCGGAATAACAACGTGGCGGCATTGAATAAAACATGTATTTATACAATTTCTATCATTAAAAAATCTGCAGAGTATGTTCTGAATTCCAACATCTTTTAAAAACACTATCTAGTTATAGTTTTACTTTCTGAAGAATTTTCATATTCCAAACAACTTTTGTTACGCGAGAAACTATTGAATTACTACAAAATATCACGTTATTTTTAACAACCAGCCTACTGACAGCCTGAACTAATGTATTTCGACTTCAAATTTTCTAATAAGTTGCCACTTTGTGAAAATTATGTGCCGGTTCGCTCAGGGTAGAATATGATCACTCAGGGATGTTTATATTATACACTTATTATTTCAGTTTATTGGACAATTTTGTGTGTACAATTGTAGACTTACAATGTTTTATACTTAACTAACTCGGAGTGGAGTTGATGAATTACTTCCGCCCACGTGTTTTAATATCACCTTCGCGAACGGTTACTGAAGAATTTGACTATTGTAGAACGTAGGAGCATGAGAGAGCTTTCACGCGCGTCCTCGCCTTATAAGGGCGATGACTCCTTCCATAAAGTCGCCACCCCCACTCCGAGTGTATATGTTATTCATTATAGCTTAGAGGGGTAAGTACCATTCGTTTGGGTTTCTATGTTGGTAATAGACTCATGTGCACGTTTGTGCGCCTTCCAGTTATTACTATTAATGGTACGTTTTAGTACTTACGAGTCTATTACTTCTTGCCACAATTACCAAGAGCAGAAGATGAAGGCAGCGAGGTTGTCTTTACCCAAATGTTAGGAACTGCAACATTTTTCATGTTGCAGTTTTTATGTATTTTGTAGGATATCTTCAGGACTTTTTAAAGGTCTTCTCTATGTATTTTATAGGTACTCAACTTTCGACCCTAAAAATAAGTGAAACAAGGAAATAAGTCCCTTTAGTAAACACGCTCCTACATTCCATGTTCCTAGGAACAAGTCCCTGAATTCTCTACTGTGGCATAGATTCCCTGAAGTAGTCCCCGCCCGGAGAACCGAATGAGGTACTATTTTATTTCCGGAAAATTTTACCCCAGTGGAACCCATATCCGCGTTTCTTGACGGTTGTATATTTACGGCGAAAGATCGTCACTCTTTTGACCAGATATAATAAGATATAATAAGAACAGTTAAATCTCGTAGACTGCGATGGGAAGGATATGTGGCACGAATGGAGGAATGAAAGAGGTGCATGGAAACTTCTTGTAGGAAAACCAGAGGGAAAACTCCCAGTTGGTAGACCAAGAATGAGATTGGACAATAACATTAACATTTGAGGGAAGTAGATTATACAGGGGATGATTGGAAAATATTAGCACAAGATAGGGATCTATGGAGAGGTTATGTCCGCACGGCCATGTACCTAAGGGTTCGATAGTGCCCGTAAGATAGTTATTGTAAAGGCGCTCTAACTGATTTTTTTGTGTTCTCTCGTGACATGGCATACTTGTACCTTACTTCTGAGGTCGGGGCGCCTGGATGATATGAATGGTGATGATAATGATGCGCCAGGATATACCTTAATTTAAACCTAATCTAATGAGGAGAATATGGCAATGATGACTGGACTGTGTTCCGGGACCGTTTGGGCCTTAATTTCTTAAAAATTGTCTTACAAGTGAGGAAAAACCCATAAAGAACGTTTACCAGGATACTTCTTCCGACCGAGGATCGAAGTCGTGCAGCACGCTACCTCGAGAACACAACTGTGCACTTAACTGCCACCCACCGAGTTCTAATGGCATCCACTACGCTTTAAGTGCTTCGAGTTCCACTCTAGTATTCGTTAAAGAAAACACGAAATCCGGTCATTAGAAGGGAGAGTTCGCCAGAAATAAGACCTTTAAAAATCGCTCTAGCTGTCCCAATGTTCAGTTTTTCATAATGAAACGCGGTATATGATATTTAAATAAATCGATTATAGGTTTCTCTAAAAATCAATGAAATTCGATCATTGGAAAGGGGAGTTTACCTGAAAGACTAAATCTAAAAATGACTCTAGCGGCCGGAATTTTAAAGTTTTTATAATGAAATTCAGTGTATGACATTAAAATAGAACTAGTAATTAAAAAAAACCGAAATCAGATAATTGGAATGATGAGTTTACCTGAAAAACTAAATTTAAAACACGTTCTAGCGGCCGGAATTTTAATTTGTTTATAATGAAACTCAGTGTATGGCAATAAAATAAAACTAGTAAATTTTCTCCAAAAATCAGCAAAATCCGATCATTTGAAGGGGGAGTTTGCCTGAAACACTGAAACAGTAAATATAAAAATCGCTTTAGCGGCCGGAATGTTCAAGTTTTCGTAACGAATCTCGCTATATGCCATTTAAATATAACTAGTAAAGTTTTCTAAAAAAATCAGTGAAATCCGATCATTAGAAGGAAGAGTTGATCTGAAAGACTAAATTTAAAACTTGCTCTAGCAGCCGGAGTTTTCAATTTTTCGTAATGAAACTCAAGTGTATGGCATTGAAATAGAACTAATAAAATGTTCTCCAAAAATCAGTGAAATTCGATTTTTGGAAGGGGGAGTTTGCCTAAAGATTAAATTAAATAAATTGTTCTAGCGGTCGGAATTTTAAATTTTTCGTAAAGAAACTAGGTATAGGTCACTGAAATAAAACTAATAAAATATTTTCTAAAAATGAGCGAAATCCGTTCATTACAAGTGGGAGTTTATTTGAAAGACGAAATTTAAAAATCGCTCTAGCGGCCGCTGTGTTTTTCTCGGAATTGAACGGAGTACATAATATAACTTAATTGAGAAAATAAAGATGTACTAGTGGTCGCCCAGCGGTCGAAATCCGACCATAATTCATTAAAGTTTTAAGTATGTCACAAATACATCATTATGCATTCATTTTCGATTACTTTAAAAATACGAACGATAGAAAATAATTATGTGGTATAGCTTGGCTAAGCCATATTTAAAAAAAACAATAACGCGTCATTTGACATTTGTATACTATTTATATTTGCATTTGGCCTATTATTATGTGTACGGGAATATATATCCCTTCCTCTTTGTCTCTCACTCCAACCCGTCAAAGCTCTATGTCGAGGCATAATGGAAGTAGCTGCGAGTATCTAAATAAAAAAAAATGTAGTGAAATTACTGAATCCAAGATTAGACAGGCTTTAATTTAAATTTAAATAATAAATTGTACTCACTTTTTTAAACAACTAATAATAAATACGCGAGAGTAAGTCAATTCACATTGCTGCTGCACAGTTTTATTTTGACAACAATACACTTTCAGTATGAAAGTAAAGAAATTAATGAGTAATACACATAAATTCCTTAGAGACAATTTATTTTATTTTGTTTAATTTAATTTATTTGTAACACATATTATATATAAATGTTATTTTTCTGCACTTCTTCTCTATATGAACTTTAATTATGCCAAATATCACATTCCTCCATGCGCGAAATGTATTTAAAAAGAGGTACAAAGCTTTTCCTTCACATATTAATATATAGATAACGAAAAATATCAATATTGGACTATATATTGTACTAGGTGTGGAATTGATTTAGATAAAATTGTACCTGAAATCACAGTCGTTCTTAACGATAAAATTTAATTAAAGTTCTGTATATATTTTATAAGTATTGATGTATATACATATGATCAACACTTGGTCACCAGTTGTAAAACCACATTGTTCTTCTATACCAATAGTTTAGGGAGTTCCTGCTGGAATGACTTTTATGAAGCATCAGACATGTCTGCAGGGAAGTTTTAGTGTGCGGTAGGTCTGACTTAAGTTGTCGGTTTGTTTAGCACAAGTTTGTGGTGTTGACAAACCTGCGGTAATTTACACAAGGTATTAAGTTTCGCACACCATGATATTGCTACTAACACATTAACGTATCTTGTACCACGCCCACTACATACCAGGGCATTCCATAAATAATGGCGGCAACACTGTTGTAAATCAGCGATCCTGGTGGTGACCATTGTAATCTTGTAGTATGTTGTTGAGCAGTCTTTGTTGTATAAATCTGTAATATTGAAAGTCTGGAAATAGCAATATTTTGTGAATACATGCACTGTTTCTCACATTCGGTAAGTAATACCGCCCTAAAAGAAACTTTGAGGAAGTGGCTGAATTCAAATACCTAGAAACAACAATCACAAATAGGAATGAGATGCACAAAGAAATTAAACATAGGCTCAATTCTGGAAATGTGTGCTATTATGCATTGCAGAGAGTTTTGATGTCCCAACTCCTTTCTAAAAACATTAAACTGAAAATATATAGAACTATTATTCTACCAGTTATATTATATGCGTGCGAAACATGGACTCTTACTTTAAAGGAGGAAATGAGATTACGAGTTTTTGAGAATAAAATTCTTAAGGAAAATGTTTGCACCAAAGAGAGATGAACAGACAGGTGAATGGAGAAGACTACATAACAATGAACTACATGGTCTTTATAGGAAGCCAGGTATAAATAGAACAATTAAGTCTCGTAGACTGCGTTGGGCAGGACATGTTGCGCGTATGGGGAATGAAAGACGTGCATGGAAGCTTCTTGTAGGAAAACCAGAGGGAAAACGCCCAGTTGGTAGACCAAGAATGAGGTGGGACAACAACATTAACTATGATTTGAAGAAAGTAGATTATACAGGGAATGATTGGAAGGCATTAGCTCAGGATAGAAATGTATGAAGAGCTTATGTCCGCGCGGCCATGAACCTACGGGTTAGATAGTGCCAGTGAGTAAGTAAGTAAATACCGCCCTAAAAAGATGTTCAGTAGAATTTGTTTAGAAGGTGGAATTGGGAAGTACTCGAACATCCACCAAATTCACCAGACATGAGCCCATGTGACTATAACTTATTCTCAAAGATAAAAGAACTTCTACGAGGCATTCGATTTCAATCAAGAGTCCATCGTACAGTAACGCCTAGATCGATCAGATAAGAGAGATAACCAGAAATGGTGCTGTAGATGGATTGTGTCGTCTTCAAAGGATTCGGCAAAGAATAGTTTAACTTGACAAGAGACTATAAATGAAGTTTGTATTGTTTAAATTACCCAAATAATATGTAAATCAAATAAAACTACGTTTTATTTTTATTTAATTACTAAATATGGATTTTTATCAAGTAAACACCAACTCAATTGATTGCCAAATAAAATGTTTTATGATGTTATATCAGTGTTCCCATTACTTATCGAATGCCCTATTAACTCCGACTCCATGGCGGGATGCTCGCCTCACATTCACATGTGCTTATCATCCAAGGGATGATATGTGATCAGCATGTCTAGTACCCCAGCCATCATAGCTAGTTTTTTTTAATCTGGAGCAGCAGGGACGCCCAAACTACGGCCTGCGGGCCGGATACGGCCCTCCATCACTTTATATCCGGCCCCTGTAGGCCTGTAGCATTCCAATAAATTAAAATATGCTGAGGGTAGGTCTTTAATATTAGTTTATCTGTAATGGAACAATACTTTTTTTAATGAGTTATAACGACATAACAAGAAGCGTAGCAAATCAACACACACACTTGTAATAATAATAATAATAATAACGATGATGATAATAATAATAATAATAACAATAATAATAATAATAATAATAATAATAATAACAACAACAAACAATAAAATGGTATGGTCATGTAAAAAGAATGACGGGAGACATATTCCCAAGGAAAAAAATACTAGATTGGGTGCCACTTGGCAGGAGAATAAGAAGAAGAGTACAAAATAACGTGGATTGATGGTGTTTTGAGCAACATGAGAGGAAAAAAAGGATTGAACGTTGGAGATTGGAATGGCAGTATAGTAATTGGGTGCAGGCAGATGTTGTGAAACCTGCTAAATATTAATAATAATAATCGGCAACAGCTATAATATGAGCTATGGCCCGCGCCACTTTGATGTTTCTACCATTTGGCCCGCGATACGAATAAGTTAGGACGGCTCTGCTCTAGATACATTAGCTACCCAAATTAACACGATGCTGGGTGGGAACCGGTCCCATAAAAATGTATGAATCGGCATGAAATATCAGCTTAGTTGTTAGGCCTGCGTTATGACCGACTTTACCCCATCTCTCATTAATTCCAGTTAGAAACTGAAGGGAACTGTCAACTGTCTCATAAGGGAACTGTCAACCATTGCATGCCGAAACATACCTTGAAATTTCTCCTAGAGGAGCGTTGTGATATACTAAGGTCATGTCCAGGAATATATCTGCCGTTTTTTACTGCAATGCACTAAAATCTCTCATTTAAGTTATAGGGAAGAAATAAAACTGCTGAATAGGTAGATTGGATAGCCCTCACTCCCTGCCTTCCGCGCCGCGTCCCGCCTCACTCCATTCCACCATTACTCATGTAGGGAATCCATGTGTTGAGTACAGTGGGTTGCCATTGTTGGATTCTGGCTTCGATTTCTGTGCATTGCAGTTAAAAACGGCAGATATTTTTTTGAGACTGGCTTGGTACATCACAACGCTTCTCAGAGAGAAATTTCAGCAATGGTGTCTTCAGACGATTTATGTCAATTTAAATATTTTGATCCACCAGGAATCGAACACACAACCTTCCGACTTTTAGGGTATTTCCTTAACAAATTACGGGTCGATGTAACCCGCACCGGTCCCATACTGACCGAAATTCCATGAGATCATCTTCCCCATGGACATTCGAAACTGAGAAAGACCCAAAGGTCTTCACCAAAGCATGCTGACTTAATCGCTCGACTACGACGTAACGGGCACTATATAACGTCATGTTAATTCCGAGCGGTTTGAAGGTATCGTGTCTTCTGATGGAGTACTGACACGTGGGGAGACTTGTTCAAAATTACTTGTCAGGTCTTATCTATTTATAAAGGCGTTTGAATAAAATTTATAACGGATTCTGAAGGTTACTGTCATAAAAATAACAAACACCCAAAATGACAATCGCCAAAATATATATATATATATATATATATATATATATAAATAAATATTATACAGGGCTATTCAGAAAGAAGGAACATACTTCAAACATTTATTTATCCAAAACTACAAAAAATAGAAACACAATTCCAACGTTCCTGGAAAGAGAAAAGTTCAAATTTCACTATTTTATGCATTCAATATGGACACCATGTATTACAAAACAAATATCAAAACAGTGGTTCATTTCTTGCCAAACAAGAATCAGCTGGTCTCTAGTTATCGAATTCACAGCTTCAACAATTCGATGTCGCAGATTTTCAAGAGTATCAGCTATAGGGGGATAAAAACACGGTCTTTTACGTATTCCCACAGATAAAAATCACATGGGGTTAGGTCTGGTGATCTGGGAGGCCACCGGCGATGAAGTTGATTTTCTGCTCCTCTTCCAAACCAATGTCTTGTGTGTCGCCATTTTGATACAAATAATCAACATGACAAACATCAGCGCCAATGCGGCCGTGATCGAAATTTCAAACTTTTCTCTTTCCAGGAACGTTGGAATTGTGTTTCTATTTTTTGTAGTTTGGAATAAATAAATGTTTGAAGTCTGTTCCTTCTTTCTGAATAACTACATATACAGGGTATTTCACGATAAGTATTACAGACTTCTGGGGGTTGTAGAGGGGATAAAGTTTTGATAAGTAACCCATGTTCGGAAATGTACAATTTTCGATTTAAAATAAGTTTGAAGATCGAAACAATGGGCTGATATCGTGTGTCTTATGTTTCAGAATAAGTATTACAGACTTATATGTGTTGTACTACACCTGTCGAGTCGAGGAAGATCTTCTTGCACGAATTCTGACGGCAGCAGAAATTATTGAGCACACACGAGGTCTTCTGGGGTGTGTGTATTAAAAACATGCGCCGAAGGTACTGTTTGTGAACAACATGGTCACCACGTGGAACCACACTTGTAGTGCAACCTCTAGAATTCTGTAATATTTATTCTGAAATACAAGACCCACGATATCAGTCCGTTGTGTTTCGAGCTTCAAATATACTTTACATCGAAAATGGTACGTTTCCGGACATGGGTACCTTATCAAAACTTTACCTGCTAAGTCCCCTCTTCAATCCATAGAAGTCTGTAATACATATTCCGAAACACCCTGTATATGTATATATTCTTCTAAACGTTGTTTTTTAGTCTATTGACCCTGTTTGTCCTTCTGTCATTGAAGTGGAAGAAGAAAATAAGTAGAAGGTGAGAAAGATGAGGAAGAAATATAGGAAGAAGGGTAAGAAGAAAGGAAGTGGAAGGGGAGGGACAACAAAACTTGGAAGAAAAGAATGAAAGTACACATAAGAGGAGAAAGTAGAACAGAAAAGAATATAAAAATGAAAGAAAAATATAAAGATTGGAAATGTAATAATTGTATTCCTATTTGCAAATGAAATGACTTGAGAACCACAGCTGTTCTCCAAGAGACCAAGTTTTGAGATTAATCAACAAAAATAACACAAACACAATAAATTTAATTAGCAGCAGCACGTCAGAGGACGTAAAAACTGGGCTAATATTCACTAAGTTACGCTCTCTGCTCCTATTAGCAAACTACTCTATCAAATTAACAAAGAATTTGGGCTGAGGGAGAGCAAAGTTTTGATTCGTTTGCTTAGTTATTACTTCACACACTAGTTGGCGTCACGAGCGCCTCATAAATACAAGACCTTATTCAAAACTTACTAAAATATGGCCTTTATTACTGTTTTCAAATTAAACATGGGATCAACTCTGCAGAATGCATGTTATTATGCATTACAGAAACTCTTGTTATTTCAACTTATACGAATAGTATATTATAAAGCGAGGAAATAATTAAAAACCGATCGACAGCAAGGTTTTTATTATCCGAGATTCTGCAAAACACTTCACAAACGTGCGTTGTACATTATTGTTTGCGCGATTGTGTTTTCAAAATAATAGTAAAATAACAACATCTTTGTTGGAAATATTTTCGTTCATTATAAACAATTGAATAACGTTAACAGTGTGGGCTGTGATACCAATTAGTGATAACATGGCGGCAAGTACATATTTATTGTTTTATATTGTTTCAATTAAAGTTAAGTTCATTTAAAATGCAGCGATTTGTTTCGTATAATGTTTATTAACACTACCTTTTGGATATTTTTTTGTATATACATTGTAGGTAGTATACATAGAGGGCGGTGGTTTTACTTCCCACACGTGGTTTGTAATTTGTAATATTAGAGTATAGTTATTTTATTACAGTATAGTTATTTATTTTGGCAACCCAGAAATGTAGGAAGATGAACTTTCAGTCATGGTCGTCATTGCTGTAAGTACGACAAAACGCACAATCGCGCAAAAAAATAAACTTTTTATTATTAGTATTATTATGAATAAAATTAAATATGTGGTCACACGTAGAAATACATTACATATTTAATGGAAATGGATGGTTAATGACAAATTAGGGAAATTTTGAGGAAGTGGCTGAATTCAAATACCTAGGAACAATAATTACAAATATCAATGAGATGCATAAAGAAATTAAACATAGGTTCAATTCTGGAAATGTATGTTATTATGTATTACAGGAACTTCTTTCAAAAAACGTTAAACTGCAAATATATAAAACTTTTATTCTACCAGTTATATTATATGGATGTGAAACATGGACCTTACTCAAAGGGAGGAAAGGAGATTACGAGTATTTGAGAATAAAGTTCTTAGAAAAATTGATGAATAGACAGGTGAATGGAGAAAACTACATAATAGTGAGCTACATGGTATGTATAGGAAATAAGATATAATAAGAATAGTTAAGTCTCGCAGACTGCGATGGGCATGGCATGTGGCAAAAACGGGGAATGAAAAAGTGCATTGATGATTCTTGTAAGAAAACCAGAAGGAAAACGCCCAGTTGGTAGACCAAGAGTGAGATGGAAGATTATTATTATTCATGATTTGAGAGAAGTAGATTATACAGGGGATGATTGGAAATCATTAACTTAGGATATAGATGTAAGGAGAGCTTATGTCCGCGAGGCTATGAACCTACGGGTTCGGTAGAACCAGTGAGCTACTTATTATTATTATTGTTATTATTATTATTGGTCGCGGTGGGCTCGGGTGACCTAAACACTTACGCCTACTATTCTGTGTTTTCAATTTTAAATACACTAAACAGAGAATAAAAGTCAATATTTTATAATTATTTTATTATCATTATTATCATCCGGTATTATTTAAGCTGTCGCCGTCTTCCGGAAACCAAACGCCATTCCTCTCTGCCCATCAATTGATCTTCCTCCAATCCTCTGAGAATCATAACCGCTTGTACACCTTCGATCCAGGTTTTCTTTGGTCTTCCTTTCGTCCTCCTTTCCATTGGGATGCATTCCATAATAAGTTTAGGCAATCTTCGCTTTGTCATTCTTTTCACATGGCGATACCACTGCAGTCTTCCCTTTTCTACAGGGTACTCTATAATTCCCCTTACAAACTTCTAGGACTTGTAGAGGGGACTGAGTTGATACTCGTAGTATTTAGAATTGGAAACCATGTCCAGAAACTTACCGTTTCCGTGTTACAACCGTTTCAAAACAAGCATTTCCTGAACCACTGTTTTCAAACCGCTCTAGCACGGAAACGGTAAGTTTACGGACATGGTTTCCAATTCTAAATATTATCAACTCAGTCCCCTCTACAAGTCCTAGAAGTTTGTAAGGGGAATTTTAGAGCACCCTGTATAATATATATATGATGTCCGGCTCCTCTTGCACACCCATAATTGTCCTTATATATTTATTTCCTTTTCTATCCATTCTAGGTTTTCCAGCTGATCTTCTTAAAGCAACCATAAATATTTTATAGTATAATATCCATCCATAGTAATTCTGCCCGAAGGCAGGTCCTTCACTGCAATCATAGCATTTTCATGCTATGCTTGCAGCTTTACTAGGGAATTGTGTAGGTGTGGTAGCTTCCCGTTGCTTTCCACACCGGTGAAGGATGATGATGATGGCCATATGATTTCGGGGACCGTTTGGGCCTTAAAGTTTTCCTGACATTTGTCTTACAGGTGAGGAAAAACCCCGATAAAAACCTCACCCAGAAAAACTGTCCCGACCGGGGATCGAACCCGGGCCCGCTGCGTGAAAAGGCAGCACGCTACCTCGAGACCACAGCGGTGGACTTATAGTATAATATATTTGTTACAATATAATTTCATAAATTTGAAAGTTCTATTACTGATAAAAATGTTAGTCTGTTTGTTTTCTAATGTGTACAATTTTTGAAAATGCAATGAATCTGTCTAAAAGGTATTTTTGAAGCTATTTTGCATGTGGTAAGATCTTATTTTACGCACCTACAATACAATTTTAAGAATCTATTAATCAGATTTTTTGTGAACAAAACCTTGTCGACCAGTGCAATTCTTGCATTTGTAAAGTGTTGACTTAGTGTTCATCAATACTTGTGTATAGGCGCCTGTAATATATGGATAATGGAGCGCACATTAATGATATTGGAATTCTGGTGATAGTTGCGAGGCGATGAAATACGACGTAATAAACGATGCGGTCACCCGACTTAATCAAACTTTGAGCAATATGAGGCTCGCCGCGCTATTAAGAACACGTGACTCCATCATGCAATTATCATAAATATTATGAGTTCACAACCATTTCCATTATGAACCTAATTTACATTAACAGTGGACCGTCTTCAAAAACTTTTATCATGAATTACACTCTAGTTTACCTAAGAAGAGAACTTTGTTCCAGATATGGTGTGTAAACCTCTCCTTTCGGCAGTAGTTTATGTTCTGAGTTTTTTTTTATACATTTCCGTTCCTCCTTTCGTTAGTATTTTGTGTTCTGTTTTTCGTTGATCTGCCAAGGACATAATAATAATAATAATAATAATAATAATAATAATAATAATAATAATAATAATAATAATAATAATAATAATAATAATAATAATATTATTATTATTATTATTATTACGAATATTCCACAATACAGTGTTTCTCTTTCAATCCAAAGTGATTTGTCGCCAGAGGTTCCTGTCTAAAGCATCTCCTTCCCTCAAATCTCTAGCTTTCATACTTCTCCTCACTCCATCTATTCAGAGTTCTCTAGATCTACCTATCCAAATTCTTCCATTAGTTTTCCAATCAAGGATCTTCTTCGGTATTCTATCTTCCTCCATTCTTATGAGGTGCCTATACCATTTCAAAAGTTTTTCTTCTATTTTTTTCTAATATTTTTTTTCAACTTGCATAATTGCCCTTATTGTGCTCTTTCCGATTTTTTCCGTCCATGAAATTCTTGTCAATTGCCTCCAAAAATCTATTTCTACTGCTAACAGCTTGTTGGATTGTTTTTTACTACTACTACTACTACTACTACTACTACTACTACTACTACTACTACTACTACTACTACTACTACTATTACTACTATTACTACTACTACTACTACTACTACTACTACTACTGCTGCTGCTGCTGCTGCTGTTGCTGCTGCTACTACTACTGCTGCTGCTGCTGCTACTACTACTGCTGCTGCTGCTGCTGCTGCTGCTGCTGCTGCTGCTACTACTACTGCTGCTGCTGCTGCTACTACTACTGCTGCTGCTTCTGCTGCTGCTGCTCCTGCTGCTGCTGACGCTGCTGCTGCTGACGCTGCTGCTGCTGACGCTGCTGCTGCTGACAATATTAATAATAATAACTTGACCTGGCTTTTCAACTTACAAAAGACATATACAACAAATATCCCTTTATGGGGATCCAAAATTGCACGTTAGAAGACAGTGATCAAGTCAGAAGCACTGTATGCAGCAGAAACACTAACCATGAGTTTCAAAGGCCAAATGTAGAAACTTGAACTAAAGGAACTAAAGGAAAGGAAATATTTAAGGAACATTTCAAGATAATAATACATCGAGAATGAAATGCACTTAAAAAAAATTGAAAAACTTTCGGACACTATGCGAAAAAAGAAAGGATACGGTCATCTTCTCAGAATGAAATCTAACAGATTAACAAAACAAATCTTTGATTTTTTCCGTAACCGCAAAACAAAATCCAACTCGTTTAAAGAAACTGAAAAAGACTTAGTAGAATTAAAGATTACAGAAAATTCGCTAATCGATCGAACAGATAAATTAATTATTCAAGATACAAACATAGTATCTTGAAAGAAGAGAGGAAAAGAAGATTAGAAAGAATGAAAAAATACTGAGCACTAAGAAAGGAACAGCATACAGAAAAATGATTGATCCAAAGTACAAAAAAGAGGGCGAAACGAATAAAAAATAATAATATTTTATTTTACCTGGTGGAGTTAAGACAATGAGGTCTTCTTTTCCACTTCACCAGGTTAAATTATGCACATACTAGGGCATTCGATAAGTAATGGCAACACTGCTATAACATAAAAAGAAACTTATTTAGGTTACTTTTAACATTACGAACTTCATTTCTAGTCTCTTGCCAAGTCAACTATATATTGCTAAATCTTTGGAAGATGGAGAACTCCATCTGCAGCACCATTTCTGCATATCTCTCTCATCTGATCGATCGGGAGCTTCCTGCATAACAACTCTTGATTAAATCGAACGCCTCGTAGAGGTTCTTTGATCTTTGAGAATAAGTTATAGTCACATGGGCTCCTGTCTTGTGAATTTGGTGGATGTTCGAGTACTTCCCAATTACACCTTCTTAACAAATTCTACTGAAGATCTTTTTAGGGCGGTATTACTTACTGAATGTGGAAACAGTGAATGTATTCATAAAATATTGCTATTTCCAGACTTTCAATATTACAGATTTATACAACAAAGACTGCTCAACCACATACTACAGGATTAAAATGGTCACCACTAGGATCGCTGATTTACAACAGTGGTGCCATTGCTTATCGAATGCCCTAGCATTTCCCTTTATTACTCGTTTAAGGAGTAAGCACAGTTGTTGACGGAGGGCGCTGCAGTCGTGTTTATGCAGGAATAGAACACGTGACACTGCTAACCACGAGTGCAGAGGGGAATGGGACGTGGGACGCTGACAGTGAACACTGCCTTATATGACGTCACGTGTAGCAACAAACAGAGCTTCATAGTTCCTCCGCCTGCAGAATATTTTGAATGACTAATAAGGATAATTTTCTAGAATGTGATCGGGAATGGAATCCGGGACTATAATGAGAAGCTCTGACCGCTAGAGCACCGGAATACACATTTCGTGATAGTATTTCATTTATATTTAGAAAGGAAATGGACGTATAATTGTGATTGAATGCAACCTAACTGCTATTTTTTTTTTCACAGAACGTTTTTACGTGGATTGAAATGAACCGAGAAGCTTTCAAAATGGAAATAGTATTGAAAGCAAACTGCACATTGGGTGTAATTGAAATATTTCGCTTGCGTTAACAGAATGATTTCTATTTCCATGCAAAATTGCAATAACTGGGTCTTCTAAATACTCGAAAAATTGTTCACTAAAATCTCGCATCTCTCTGTCCATTTGAAACTCAAGCGAGCAAAAAAATACACTCTACCAACAACCTGTGCAGTTCATACCATGTCGAATTTTATATGTTTACCGCATTAAAATGGGTGTAGAAAATCGAATTATTACAGATATCAAACTGTTTTCCACACGCAAATTTCGCCAAGATCAAAACGAAAGTATAGCATATGGTGACTCATTTAACATAACAGTATTAAGAATAGTTTATATACAGCGTGTTTCAGAATAAGTATTGCAGACATCTAGGGGTTGTAGAGGGGACTTAGTAGATAAAGTTTTGATGAGGAATCCATGTCCGGAAATGTACCATTTTAATGTAAAATAGGTTTGAATATCGAAACACAATGAGCTGATATCGTGTATCTTGTATTTCAGAATAAGTATTACAGACTTCTAGGGGTTGTACTACAAGTGTGGTTCCACGTGAATACCCTGTTGTTCGTTGCACAAAGTGTACCTGCGACGCATGTTTTCATACACACACCCCACAAGACCTGGTGTGTGCTCAATAATTTCTGCTGCTGCCAGAATTCGTGCAAGAAGATCTTCCTCCGACAAAGCAGGTGTAGAAGTCTGTAATACTTATTCTGAAATACAATACACACACGATATCAGCCCATTGTGTGTCAATCTTTAAACCTATTTTACGTCGAAATCGTTTCAGGACATGGGTTCCTTATCAAAAATATATCTACTAAGTCCCCTCTACAACCCTTAGAAGTCTGTAATACTTATTCTGAAACACAAGACACACCATATCAGCCCATTGTGTTTCGATCTTCAAACCTATTTTACATCGAAATGGTTTCAGGACATGGGCTCCTTATCAAAAATATATCTACCAAGTCCCGTCTACAACCCCTAGAAGTCTGTAATACTTATTCTGAAACACCCTTGTATAAAGCCATCCATAGTAATTCTGACCGATGACAGGTCCTTCACTGTAATCTTAGCATTTTCATGCTATGCTTGCAGCTTTATTAGGGAATTGTAGGTGTGGTAGCTTCCCGTTGCTTTCCACACCGGTTAAGGACGATGATGATGATGATGATGATAATGATAAGGATGACGATGATGATGACCATATGATTTCGGGGACCGTTTGGGCCTTAAAGTTTTCCTGACATTTATCTTACAGGTGAGGAAAAACCCCGATAAAAACCTTACCCAGAAAAACTGCCCCGACCGGGGATCGAACCCGGGACCTCTGCGTGACAAGGCAGCACGCTACCTCGAGACTACAGAGGCGGACATTATATATATATATATATATATATATATATATATATATATATATATATATATAATCTTCGTCTTTATTAGGAATTTCTCTAGAATACAGTAGTTTACCTACAACCCATTGTAAATTTTACTCCTCCATACATCCCTATTCTCTGCATCACTCTCTATTAATCCTCTCGACACCATACTTCCTTGCACTCCTTGAACCCACTATTCTTCTGATGTCTCCTTTCTTCTATTGTCCCCCGTTTCCTAATTTAATATCATCTTAGGTATCCTGTCATCTGACATCTCTTTACGTGGCCAGACCATTTCAGTATTGTTTCTTCTACAGCTACATAACAGTGAGCTGCATTATTTTTATGGGAAACCAGATATAATAAAAACAGTAAAGTCTCTTAAAATGCGATGTGCATGACATGTGGTACGAATGGGGAATGAAAGAGGGGTATGGAAGATTGTTATAGGAGAACCAGGGTAAAACCGTCCAGTAGGCAGGCCAAGAATGAGGTGGAAGAATAACATAATCCTTGATTTGAGGGAAGTAGATTATATAGGAACAGGATATTAAAGAGGATACTTTACAGACAGTGGAATGCTACACGCAGAACCAAGTGCATTAGAGGTTGAAATGGCAATAGAAAATAGAACATGCATAAAGCTACAGGTTCAGATGAGCAGAACTGATAAAATCAGGGGAGAAAATTGATGGACAAGATACGCAGGTTGCTTAATATGATTTGGAAAAAAATAATCTCTTGCAGATGAGTGGAAAGAATCGATTATCGTACCAATTTATAAGAAACTAGCTAATACCTGGCGTGCGCTGCTACGCCTAAATAAATGAAAATTAATGTGATTTTATGTTTAATTGAATAAGTGAAAAGAAAAATAATTATAAATGTATATTTTTAGGTACCCCATGCTGATTACCAGTCGTTGCCCGGGAATCTACTTATCCCTATCTTCTTGACATAAATGAACTCAAATACGAAAATTAATGCATTTTATGGTTAGTTAAATAAATGAGAGGAAACATTTATATCGTAATTATTTTTAGATACCTCTTGCTGTCTACCCGGCGTTGTCCGGGAATCTACTTATCTCGATCTTCTTGGCATAAATGAGCTGAAAGACGAAAATTAATGTACTTTTTATGATTAGTTGAGTAAGTAAAATAAAAAAATAATTATAAATGTATAGGCATATCGTAATTATTTTAAGATTCCCCGTGTTGATTACCCGGTGTTTCCCGGGAATCTACTTATCTCGATCTTCATGACATAAATGAGCTAAAAGATAAAATTCGTTATTGTGAGTTATCCGTAAAAGAATACCTGTCATGTGCTGCTATGCTTGCAAAGGAATCTACCTACTCGTCTCGATCTTCTTGGCATCAATGTAAGACATGATTAGTTATTGTGAGTTATCCGTAAGAGATAAACATATGCTATCGCGGACTTTTTTTGTAGAGCTTTTTGAGATATTCAATTCTGTATACATTAATTTTGTGTATTTGTTATGGTTTAGGCAGCGTAAGCCATTTAAGCGTCCAAAGAGCTATTTTTTCCCCGTTTTCCACTACAAAGGGCGATTTTAAGGGTGTACGAGTTGAGTATCACAACTCTCTTATATCCTGTATTCATCCCGGGAATCTCCTGAACATTTTGCAAAAAGCCCCATCACAATCGGATGAACGGAATGACCGCGCATAAAATGCGAACAAACAAACAAACATTAATTTTTACACGCTTCATATTAGCTTGACCTGTATCTATCTATGTAACGGAATCTTTCAACGCGATTTTCACCCACTTAAAATCATTGGATCGACTTGAAACTGTGTGTACTTGTAAAGGACCAATGAGAAAACAATAATTTCATATTTTGTTTTCTAAAATCCTGTCAAGAATCATCAGAAAAATAAAAAAAAAGTGTCTGTGTAATTATGTAACGGAATCTTTGAACACGATTTTCACCCACTTAAAATCATTGGATCGACTTGAAACTTTGTATACTTGTGAAGGACCAATTACAATACAATAATTTCACGAAGTTTCTAAAATCCTGGCCAGAATCAACAGAAAATCAAAATAATAAAAACCGGTATAATAGGTTGCCGACTTATCAACTTCTTAATCAATCGTTGTAAGAGCTCAGTTGGCAGAGCGGTGGACTGTAGTTATATATAATTTCAGTAATCCATAGGTCGCTGGTTCAAATCCGGCCATGGGGATTTTTTTTAGTAGAGTATTACTTTTAGCTCATACTACAATAGTATCGAATTTAAAGATATTTACATTTTTATCTTATTCTGTAAAATATTAAAACTAAAAATAAAAAAAAAATAGTTAAAAAAAACTAAAACAACCCGCTTTATTAGAAAACCGAACTAAAAATGAAACATAATTTTAATTTCTAACGCGCTCTAGGTGCTTTTCATAGTTTTTACGTTTTCTTCTTAGAGACTTTACTTTTACCAATATCTGTTTATTATCAAATATATTAATTTATATAGAGCACTCCACGATTTTGATGGTAAAATTATTTTATTTGTAGATAACTCTAGTTTTATTCTAGATGTGTTGGAGACGATTTTTTTGTTGATCACTTTAATTTTATCCCAAGCGTGTTGGAAATTTAAATTATTTTTCATTTTTTAAGTGCGGTTTTCTAATTAAGCGTGTTGTTTTAGTTTTTGTAAACTATTAATTATTATATATTAGATGAGATAAAACTGATTGCAACAACTATAGGGACATCTCATTACTTTCAACTTCGTACAAAATTCTAGCAAATATATTAGTAAGCAGACTTACTTCTTATATTGATGACATTCTAGGAGATCATCCATGTGGATTTAGAAGAGATAGATGTACAACAGATCTGACTTTTAGTATTTTTATTAACTATGGTTTGATGGAACTAGATTATACAGGGAATAATTGGAAAACATTAGCTCAGGATAGACATAGCCTATATGGAGAGCTTATTTCCGCGCCGCTTTGGACTTTTTTTTATCAATCTAACTACCTACCTTCCTTCCTACAGTGGCATGACAACCTAATGAGAGCCTTTGTGTGGAATTATTAGACCATGTTAATTTAGTTACGCTTATTTATTTACAGATTTCATAAATAACACTGATCAACATGATGTTTGTCTCATGAGTACCAATAGTTGTACTTAAATCAATTTTTTTATCGTGTTTTCAAATATGTATTTGGAATTTCTCCATCACTCACATTTTTTAAAATTTCAATTTCAATTAATGAATTTAAATAAATTATTATTTTAATAAACGTAGATTTCTTCCCGGAAAATTTTGGCGCAGTGAGCGATGAGCACGGGGAACACTTTCATCAGGAGATTTCAGCTATGGAAAAGAGATATCAAGGCAAATGGAATCCTAATATGCTGGCCGATTATTGTTGAACCATCAAGAGGGATGGTCCACAGACGAAATATAGCAGACAATCGTCATTTCTTACTTTCTAGGTGAGTCCGAATGTTCGAATGTTCTGTAGTTACGAATGTAGAAAATATTAAAGTGTTTGAAATGATAAATTCCTCTCTCTCGGAAACCTTGCGTGATGGAGAAAAACCGATATCATATTTGAATTCAGGAGAAAAAAATACTATCAGAATCACATTTTTTCTTTCTGAGACAAAAAAAGTTTCTTTCTTGTTGCTCAGTTCGGTATGCGGAAAACATACCGACCTAATGAGACATCTAGTAGACAACTAAGGTATTACTAGGATGATTATGCTCATAAGTCTTTTTATTCATGCTTGCGGTTCTTTTAAGAGCCTCAAAATCTTCAGGTTCGGTACTCTCGGCTTAAAGTCTCTCCTGGAAGATTTTTCCCTTGGATTTTTTCATCGTAAAATCCATCAATCCTAGCCGGGTTTCAACCCGCGACCATCGGGACTAGAAATAAGAAAGTAGTAGTTTAACGTTTTAAGATGAAAATGGGTCATTTTTTATTGTCACCCTGTACCGTGAATTAATGTGTGTGACGTATTTAATTTGAAACTCCAGTTTATTTACATTAGGTTTTTTTTTTATTCTGGGTAAACGCCCACTTTTAATTTGTATTCGATGTGTAGACTCATCCCCATGCATCAGTCGCCCCTGCGGGCAGCGCAGCATCACCACCTAAATATAATAATATTATATCAGCAAAGTTAATTAATTTTTTCCGAACATTTAGTGTTAAAACTGTTTTTAAAAACGGAGTGAAATTTTCAATTCAAAAATAAAAATGTAAACTGATGCTGAAATAAGCACTGCGATTTATATTATAAATTCGAAAGGTTATTCCATCAATTTTATACATTTTTGGGCTAAACTTTAAATGCGAGACTCTTTTTAAATTACGTCATAAACGGCTGTCAAATTTTATTCTTAGGGTTTCATTTTTCAAATTATTTCCCATCATTTACAATGATTTTTACATCTTTTCTAACTTTTATTTGAATATATTTTTTCACGATATTGAACTACATGACGACGTGATACCCACATTGATTTTAACGAATATTCTGAGTTTCAGTGCAACCAGCATAGAGTAAGTACAATTAACTTACACCAGATAAAATCAGCGTCAATTCTTTCACAGGTTAGAGTACTTAAATTGTGTTAGGTTAGCTTTTAGGTTGGTCTTTCACAGTTTAGAAGACTTAAATTGCGTTCGGTTAGCTTTTAAGTTGGTCTTTCACAGGTTAGAGTACTTAAATTGCGTTAGGTTAGCTTTTAGATTGGTCTTTCACAGGTTAGAATACTTGAATTACGTTAGGTTAGCTTTTAATATGGTCTTTCACAGGTTAGAGTACTTAAATTGCGTTAGGTTAGCTTTTAGGTTGGTCTTTCACAGGTTAGAGTATTTAAATTGCGTTAGATTAGCTTTTAGGTTGCTCTTTCACGAGTTAGAGTACTTAAATTGTGTTAGGGTAGCTTTTAAGTTGGTCTTTCACAGGTTAGAGTACTTCAATTGCGTTAGGTTAGCTTTTAGGTTGGTCTTTCACAGGTTAGAGTACTTAAATTGCGTAAGGTTAGCTTTTAGGTTGGTCTTTCACAGGCTAGAACTTAAATTGCGTTAGGTTAGCTTTTAGGTTGGTCTTTCACAGGTTAGAGGACTTAAATTGCGCTAGGTTAGCTTTTTGGTTGGTCTTTCACAGGTTAGAGGACTTAAATTGCGCTAGGTTAGCTTTTAGGTTCGTTAGCAACGCGAGTTCAAATATCGTGAATGTGTTGTCTGCTTCCCGTATTTCTATAGTGTAAACCGCTTCGCGTCCGTTGGCGCATGCGCATGTGTATGGTTGGAACTTAGAAAAAATGAGTTCTTGTCACATGTTTTAAAGTATTTTCAAAAATTTAATCGAAAAATAAAAATGTAAAGTGACCTTGAAAGAAGCACTGCGATTTAAATTAGAAATTCGTTGAAAAATTATAGGTTATACCATGGGTACATTTTGGCTCAGAACTTAGGAGCAGTCAGATTTTACAGTCAGAATCACGAAAAGAACAAGAAAGATCAGTGAAAGATCTAATTAGGGATTCTTGTCGTTCCAAAGAAAGTTATATTGAAAATATATAAAACTGTTATTCTACCAGTTATATTATATGGATGTGAAACATGGACTCTTACTTTAAGGGAGGAGAAAATATTACGAGTATCTGATAATAAAGTTCTTGGAAGAAGTTATGTACCAAAGAGAGATGAACAGACAGGTGAATGGAGAAGGCGCATAACAGCGAGCTACATGATCTTTATAGGAAACCAGATATAATAAGAATATTTAAATATCGTAGATTGCGATGGGCAGGACATGTGGCACGAATTGGGAATGAATGATGGGCGAGGAAGCTTCTTGTAGGAAAACCAGAGGGAAAATGCCCAGTTTGTGACGTGGGAGAATAGTATTAATCTTAATTGGAGGGAAGAAGATTGAACAGTCGATGATCGAAAAATTATGTGAGGATAGAGATGTGTGGACAGCTTATGTCCGCGCGGCCATGAACCTACGGGTTCGATAGTGCCAGTGAGCTAATTTAGTCGAGAATGTACCACCCACAGGCGGGTCTAGATTGAATACCGGTTGGACATTTCTCGTGCCACTAATAGAACCCATATTGAGGTTTATGGTACATATGTTTCTACCCGTGCCGACATCAGTGTTCTCCTAGCTAGAATTTTTTGGCCAAGCTAATTTAGTTATGCGTATTTTCCTACATATATGTGGTCAGCACGTATTCTCAATAATACATCTAGTAGGCAAGTAAAGTCTTCCTCGGATGGAGAAAGCCGGTAACAATTTTGTTCAGAGGCACTAATTTAGGGTAGAGGTTCTTCTATATAAGTGGATTGCGCACAGATGTGCAAAGGTAATACCTTAATAACTTTTTTTGCGTGATAGTGCGTTTTGTCGTACTTACAATAGCGACCATGATCGAAAGTTATGCTTCCTATATTTCAGGGTTGCCAACCTAAATAACTATACTGTAATATTACATATTACAAACACGCGTGTGGGAAGTAAAACCACTGCCGTCTATGTATACTGCATACAATGTTATACAAAAATATCCAAATGGTAGTGTTAATATACATTATACGAAACAAATCGCTGCATTTTAAATTAAATGAACTTTATTTGAAACAATATAAAACAATAAATACGCACTTGCGCAATTTATCACTAAATTGGTGCCATTACCTCCTGTTGTTTCAACTAATAAACATTGGCCACGCTGCTAACGTTAGTCAGTTGTTTATAATGAACGAAAATATTTCCAACAAACATGTTATTATTTTACCATTATTTATTATTTTGAAAACACCATCGTGTAAAAAATAATGCACAACGCATGTTTGTGAAGTGTTTTACAGCATCTCGGAAATTAAAAACCTTGCTATCGCACGGTTTTTAAACATTTTCATCGATTCTGTAAAAACCACTTCCGAACCTC
Source organism: Diploptera punctata (assembly GCA_030220185.1). Classification (NCBI taxonomy): domain Eukaryota; kingdom Metazoa; phylum Arthropoda; class Insecta; order Blattodea; family Blaberidae; genus Diploptera; species Diploptera punctata. Next base: position 86,954 of record JASPKZ010007749.1, on the reverse strand, counting down.
GGATTGTATTATACTATTGCGTAATCATTAACACTTTAGCTTTGTGTTGCGTGGTTACTAATTTATTTTGTTCTTTTCTTTACATGTTTCGATATGACATTTTTCATATTTCTCTTCACATACGCATGATGTCTTCGGGTCATGAAATGTTTTGTCTGCACATTAGGTGGTGGAATCATGCAGCTTAATCTTGTCATGATGTGTCATGCGTCTGTCCAATTCCTGTCAATCAATGCTCCGGTTCTGAAGAATTCCGGCCATATTTATTCTCTTTTCCTGCGTAGTCTTTGTAGCTCTTGGTTCTGTAATAGATCAATTTGGTACTTGTGAAAAAAATATATTAACAGAGTAAATTTTGCAAGGAAGGCGATTAGATGCCTTAATGGTCTTTTATGGAATAGATATTTGACCAGAAAAACAAAAACAGAGATTATACAAACAATAATAGAAAGTATACTTACATATGGATCAGAAAGCTGGACAATAAATGAAAGGATGCAGAGAAGAATCTTGGTGGCAGAAATTGATGGATTACGGAGATGTATGAGAATATCCACGCTACAATATATTAGACAAGAAATGGATGCACAAGAAACTGTTATCGATAGGATAACAAAGAGAGCTTTACAGTGGTATGGACATGTACAACGGGTGTCGGTTGAACAGTGGCCTAAACGGGCGTTAGATTGGATGGTACCAGGTGGAAGGAAGAGGGGGGGAAGTAGAATAACATGGTATGATGCCATGATGAATAGTGGTATGGAAGAAAGACAATGGGAATATAGGAATATCTGGAAAGCAAGGAATTAAGGACGAACTGCTGTAAAGTGGAAATCCTGTATTAAGAAAGTATTTGTAGCGCATGTTCCATAGTTGGCTGTTTTCAAGTCCTCGATAAGGAAGGTCTCCCTTGCCAGTAGGTATACTTGTCGGCTACTTGTTGTTTTTGATACTTCTATTGCTCGTTTCATATAATTATGTAGCTTACGCTTTTTCAATCGTGTTTAGATTAGCTTCTGTAAGATGTGGCCATATGATTTCTATTCCGTAAATTGTTATTGGAAGGATCTTTGCATTGAATAGTTTCATCGCTGATTCCAGGCTTAGGGTCGGTTTCACCAACAGAGGTAACTGTATCACGCCAGTTTAAGCTATGCATTATACATGGGGAAAACTGGCGTAATACATTTACCTCTGTTGGTGAAACTGACCCTTAAAGCTTGTATATTGCTTATATTGTTTATTGCCGTTATTGCTTGTGTTGATCTTTCTACTGTTTTGTGAAGCTCCTTCTACTGGGTTGCAAAGTGTTGCCTAGATATTTAAATTCCTTTACTATTTTGTTGTTAATAATAATAATAATAATAATAATAATAATAATAATAATAATAATAATAATAATAATAATAATAATAATAGCTTTATTTTACCTGGCAGAGATAAGGCCTTAAGGCCTTGTCTACCACTCAACCAGGTTAAAAAATACAAACATTATTCTTACATCTAAATTACAATAAACATAAATATACACGGTATGTGTACAATATAATTATTATTTACAAAATATTTTAATATAGAGCTAACAATTGAAAAATAAAATGTAGAAGATAGAAAAGTCAGATAAAAACACTATTAATAACATAGAATTAATTTGGTTCTGGAGAAAAATTAATTATTAACAACATGTATTTGTATAAGCGTGACTTAAAAGTGTCATGTGTAGGCAACCCCTGATATCTTGAGGAAGGAAATTCCAGGAGCGGGCAGAGGCTACTGTGAAACAAGTAGAATAAGAGGAAGTTCTGTGGAGAGAAATTGTTAGCAGACTGTTACCTTGTGATCTAGTGTCAATATTGTGGTAAGAAGTTAACTTCTCAAATCTGGACGCCAGTTAACTAGGAGTGTAGGAATTCAGAAGCTTGAAAAGAAGTGAAAGAGAGTGCAATTTACGTCTGTCAGTAAGACGGAGCCAAGAGAGGTTATTGAAGTGTTCGGAAATATGGTCATAACGGCGGATATTGAAAATGAATCGAACGCAAGCATTATCAACTCAAGTCATTGTTTAGATCATTATATATAACGTCACAATAATCGAAGTGTGGCAACACAAGATTCTGCACAAGGACTTGTTTTAATGAAACTGGGAGAACATTCTTTAAACATCTAAGATAATGTAGGATGGCTCTTTGTGCAGTTTTATTTCTATTATGGCGGGGATCATTCCTCCGTTTCTGAACACCATAACTTCTGTTTTTGCGTTGTTTATGTTGTTTTGGGTTCAGAGTTTCTTTTATAACCCCGAAAAATTTAGATTCGGGATCCATGGTTAAAGCCCTTCCTAGAGTACTTGTACCTTGGATTTTTCCATTCTAAAATTCGTTCGACCCCAATCGGGTTTGAACCCCTGGATCTCGGGGCTTTATAAGGTTTGTTTGTAGTGTCCTCGCTTTAATTTATATATACAAAGAGTTCGTAGCTCGGCCGGACTGTTCCGCAGCTTATATATTGAGTAAACATGTTGAAAATTGGCTTTAGCGGGAGCGTGTGTTATCGCATTGATCAACACGATGCTAGCATTCACTTGTTCTCCGATCTCATATTCATAGGTGGTATGGTGGCATAAGTAATTAACCAACCCACATGCACTATCAAACCTGTAGGTTCATGCCCGCGCAGTTATAAGCTCTCCATACATCCCTATCCTCAGCTAATGTTTTCCAATCACCCCTGTATAATCTACTTTCCTCAAATAATTGTTAATGTTATTGTCCCACCTCATTCGTGGTCTACCAACTGGGCGCTTTCCCTCTTGTTTTCCTACAAGAAGCTTACATGCCCCTTTTTTCTCCATTCGTGCTACATGCCCTGCCCATGTAGTCTTCGAAACTTAAGTGTTATATTATCTGGTTTCCTATAAAGACCATATGACACATAAGAGCTAATTAATTTGATAGTGTTTCAAAGGATCAGTAGATGGTAAGGTTTCTCTGATTTTACAGAAATACTAGCGGACCCGGCAGACGTTATCCTGCTCGAACGTTCAATTCTTACGTCACGGCCGGACGATAAAAATATATTACTTTTTTACCACAAAATTCACTAATTAATAAGTTCGCAAGAAAAGTCCTCTCTGGTATCTATTGTGGCTCAGGAAGCGTGCAATATGACGTCACATTTTTGTCGCACGGAATATCGGCAATGCAGATAACTACACATCTGGTATAAAAATGCTATAACCCGATCGCAGCGCCACATACCAGGTCCAATTGTGAATCTAAACATTCCAGGGACCCACTCAAAAAAAAACAACCTAAAAATCGGTCAAATCGTTCAGGCGTTTTTAATTCGGGTTTCAAGTAACCCTCCACTTCTAATTGTCTGGTTTAAGTGATTTTTGGATAATACCTACCTCGGTTTATTTAAATAGGATATAATGAGTTTCGTTTGAAATATCTAAAATTTTAAATTTTCACTTCAGGTGAACTTCTACACCTAATGATTTTAGATGGTCCAGTTGTGAATCTAAACCATCAGGGACCCAATCAAAACACACAAAACATTTTATCAAAATCGGTCCAATCGTTTAGGAAGGAGTTCAGTGACAAATACACGTGCAGAAGAATTGTGTATGAAGATAGGTACTATATCTTTCAGAAATAAATTGAAAATAAAATCACTAACAGAAACAACTCACTAATACTACTTTTTAAGAATTAATAATGCGTTTTTTGCATTATTTAATAAAAATAGACTTAGGATTTGTTAATATATTTACCTAATGCCTTGTATAAAAAGCGTAGATTAATTCATTGTAGTGTTTTTTTCTCTTCTTTTTATGCATAGTAGATTCGAGCTGTTATTCCTTTTTTATTCATTGTATCATTAATTTAATTTTAATTGTATTTAGTTTCATTCTATTATTAGACATTAATTTCATTATTATTCAATATGACAGATAATGAATTGTTCAATAACTATTATTGTAACTTTTTTTTGTATTCATATGTAACATGTTTGTCCTGTCTAATATGACTACTATTGTATTTTTTTGTATTCATGTGTAACATATGTTTGTCCTGTTTTATATGACTATTATTGTATATTTTTTTGTATTCATATGTAACATATGCTTGTTCTGGTGAGTGGAAGAGAAGGCCACATGGCCTTAACTCCACCAGGCTAAATAAATAAATAAATAAAAAAAAATAATAATTCCTTATTTCCCCCAATACGTTTGACACTATTCTGGCAGACAAGTGCCCCAGAGTTAGAATATTGTTATGTATATTATTTACAGATAGCGCGTAATTTATATTAATGATTCTTTATATAATTTGTACAAATGACATGTTGTGTAGTCACTTTTTAATGGTTAGTATACGCTTTTGATATTTAATTCATTTGTGGAAAATTACAGATGACATTTTGGTGTGATTTTTGCTCCCTGTAAAACGAATTTGTTATGTTTTTGCTGATGGAATGTAAATTACGACTCGCTATAAAATTGTTGGCAATAATTTGGTTTTTATGCAAACTGCGCGCATGATTTTAGCTCGTTATTACTTTAATTTCACGCATTCATGTGCTGTAAACACGAACTACAGCGCTCCTATGGGAAAATACTTGAAATATGACAACAATATGCGTTTATCGTGTTATTTCTACACAAACCTTTTGTGATCATATCTATTGTCAAATGAAAATAGAGAAACTGGTACGAACTGTCATTAAAATCTTCCCTCCATCTCTTTGTATTTTAAACGGTACTAAACAGGTTCAACAACAACAACAATAATAATAATAATAATAATAATAATAATAATAAATAATAATAATATTAATAATACTCTTCTTGTAATCTAGTAAGCCTATGTTTTCCCTTAACAGAGATTTAGGCGCTCTCCCCCTATAGGGAAGCATTTGAACCATACTAATTTAGTTACACTTCTTTTCGTATAGAGGTCCTTTTGGTCAGCGTTCCGCCTCATACTGACATCTAGGAAACCAAGGTAGTACTAGAACGGGAAAATTAGGTAAATTTTGCTTAGAGGCCTTTTCATTCAGGCTTAAGGATTTTTTACGAGCCTGAAAATCTTCAGACTCGGGACCCACGGCTTAAAGTCCCTCCCGGAGGACATGCTCCTTGGATTTTTCCGTCCTAAAAACACCATCGACCCCGGCCGGGTTTGAACTCTCGACCCTCGGGACCAGAGGCAAGGAGCATAACCACTAGTCCACCGCGGCCGATTAATAATAATAATAATAATAATAATAATAATAATAATAATAATAATAATAATAATAATAATAATAATAATAATAATGACAACAAACTGGTTTAAAACTAGATCTTCACAAATGCTAATCTAAATTTTGCATCATACACCTAAGCTGCAAATGTTCCCGCTCTTAAATAGTTGATGCATAACTGTCAAACAAGGAAAATAACTTGCAATACCCAGTATTATTAGTTTGGTCTTGCAATAAATAGTGAAGATTGACTTAAACTTTTAACGTATTTTTTCGAAATTTTCATAATGGCGCATAGCCAATTGATGCATAACGCCGTCCAATTTTGTTTATTGTATTTTAGATATAAGAAGAATTTTTGTGTTTTTTTCTGTCCTGGTCGAGTTGTAGACAAGACCTTAAGGCCTTAACTCTACCGGGAAAATAAAGTTATTATTACGGATTTGAACAAACGACCCTCACTTACTTTTTGCCGATGATCAGATAATTATAACCCAGGATGGAGAAGATGCATGTTATATGTGTAATCAGTTGTCTGCAACATATCAGAATTGGGGTTTGAAAATCAACAAAAAGAAAACAGAGTATTTAATATATGACCCAGATGAATTTTATATTGATGGAGTAAAGATAAAGAAGAGTGATAGTTTCTGATATTCGGGATCAATTATAGTGAAAGATGGAACATCAAATAAAGAAATAGCAAAAAGGATTAGTAATGGAAGAAAAACCATAGGAATGTTAAACTCTACACTATGGAGTAAAAACATCATTAATAGAACAATGCAACTAATTTATAAGTCCATACTAGAAAGTGTATTGTTATATGGATCGGAAGTTTGGACAATGACACAAAAACATGTCAACAGAATAACTGCAGTTGAAGTAGATTTCTGGAGAAGAGTTGCCAGAAAATCTCGACTGGAAAGAATTAGAAATACAGAAATTATAAAATTGATGAATGAAGAAAGAAGAATAATGGACGAGTTTGAACACAGAAGGGTAATGTGCTATGAACATGTAAGAAGAACGCAAGATGCAAGACTACCAAAGGCTGTCTATACATGGAAAATTGAAAGAAGGAGCAGAAAAGGAAGATCAGGAATAACATTCAACGTTGAATGAGGAAATTTCGTGTAACGGATGAAGACACAGAGGACAGAGAACGATGGAGAACGTAAATTAAGGGAATTTTATGAATGAGTATTACAAACTGTTAGTCTATAAGCCCGTAGTTATTTATGTATTTTTTTAAAACTCATGTTAATTATTAAGATTGGTTGGAGAAAACCCTCAATGATGAGGAAAATTCTCAAAATGAATGAATGAACTAACGACCCTCGGGACAAGAGGGAAGGAAAATAACCGCTAGACCACCTAGGCCAGTTTTCGCGTGACGGATTTTTTATTAATGCTGGATGTTAAAACAGGAGCTTTATTGTGGAGCGGTAAACATGGTGCTAAGCTTGCCATATATTTGGTTAACGAACACTGTGATTCTGCGCCCATAATAAATAGGGCTACATGTTTTCATTTGGTAGGAATTTGGCTGTCACATTTATAATGGTTTGAGTGCATGTTGGATGAGTGCCTGATTATTGCAGCCACAATTTATGGCCAAATGCCTCTTTTTAATTGGTGAACATCAGAAAAAGATTTAAGTATGCAACCTGCCTAACACAATAAATTTGCGCATTTTACAACCATTTAAAGAAGTATACATTATAATATCTGCTTTAAATTTACATTATTTTTATATTCAATGTCACCAGTTTGTCATTACCACATTTCTGATGGTCTCTCTTGACTTCGGCATATTGTAACCAACTTCTGAGTTTGGGCCGCCTGGAAGGCGGAGTTAGGCTGCCTCGATAATATGAATGGAGGTGATGATGGTATTGATGCGCCAGGTTAGGTTTAGTGTGGGTTAGATTTGGTTTAGGCTGAGTTATGGTAGGTTTAGTCTGAGTTAGGTTAGGCTAGGTTATAGTAGATTTAGTCTGGTATAAGTTAGGTTTAATGTTGGCCTTTTTAAGATTAGGTTTAGGCTATTTTGTGGTAAGTCTGGTTCGGTTAGGTTTAGACTGTTCGATGGTGGGTTAGGTTTAGTTTAGTCTGGTTTAGGTTAGGTTTAAGGTTGGCCTTTTTAAGGTTAGGTTTAGGCTATTTTGTGGTAGGTCTGGTTCGGTTAGGATTAAGCAGTTCTATGATGGGTTAGGTTAAGTTTAGTCTGTTTTAGGTCAGGTTTAAGGTTGACCTTTTTCTAGGTTAGGTTTAGGCTATTTTATGGTAGGTTTGGTTCGGTTAGGTTTTGGCTGTTTTATGGTGGGTTAGTCTTGGTTACGTTAGGTTTAGGCTGAGTTAGGTTAGGTTAGACTGGGTTATGGTAGTTTTAGTCTGGTTTTTGTTAGGTTTAGTCTAGGTTAGGTCAGATTTAGTGTGGTTTATGGTAGGTATGGCTGCGTTAGGTTAGATTTAGGCCGTTTTAGATACGTTAGGTTGGATTAGGTTCATACTTTTTATGGTGGGCTACGTTAGGTTTAAGCTGTGTTAAATATAGCTATGATTGCAAGAAAATAATAAAAATATTGATATTCGAAAATATTGGGATTTGTCGTTCGAGGGAAAGAGTTTCGGGGAAAGGGAATTCAGGAAAATTGGTCTCGGGGGAAAGTTGAGATTGGGGAATAGATTCGAAAGTTTTCCCTTGAGTCGGAGAGAGGGAAAGATAGATTGAATGAGGGATAGAAGGATATATATATATATATATATATATATATATATAATATATATATATATATATATATATATATATATATATATAGGAGGGTGAGGTATAGAGAAACAGGGGAGAAGAATTTGACAGTGTTATGCATCTACCGGCTATACGCCATTAAAAATATATTTTGATGCCATCTGTTGCACTGGCTCATGATGTAAGTGTATGAACACTTTTAGCACCAAATCTTTAAATATAGCCATATTATTAAAGTAAACGTAAACTCCACCAGTGCTGTCAGATATTCTATGTTTTGTAAGAAACGGCTATGAAACCAGATCTTCTTAAATGCTAATATCAATTTTTCAACATGCTGCTAAGTGCCAAATGTTCCCGCTCTTAGATTGTTGTTGCATAACTGTTAAACAAGGGAAAATAATTGTAATATTGATAGTTTGGCGCTACAATGAATAGTGAAAATTGACTTTAAAACTTTAAACTTATTTTTCTCCAAACTTACATACTGGCGCATAGCCAGTTGATGCTTAACTCCATCCAATTGACACATATTATCCAGATATACATTTAGATAGACTATTTAACTTATTCCCAAATGGGAATCAACGACCAATCACGTTTCAATGAATTTTGTTTTACTGCCAAACACAGTCGTGTTTCACCCGAAATTTATCCCTCAAGTGTATCATATTAAAGAAAACTTCCTTTTTTAATATTCTGAACAAGTCATAGAATTATCTTGCTGTGACTGACTCTCTAAGAAATACGTTGAATTTAACAATTTATATATTAAGGTGTAAAAATCCTAGAATGCACGTGGATCCCAGATTGTATATTATATATATATTGCACGAATGTAACCAGATACTGCTTGCGAGATATAATAGAAAACATGTAGCATTGATTATACCACAATAAAAAGAAATCACTGTTTGTAAGTTCTTTAACGTACTATTTCCCAAGTATTTACGTTAAGAAAAATATAGTTGACATATTTACATCATAGGACATCAGCAATCAATTAACAACATATAATGTTGGTTATAAACAGTTTGATGTGATTCATTTTTTCTCCACTAGGGTGCATTCTTACAATATTGCGATTCTATTTGACAATAAATAATATGATCTGGTTGCAGTGATGAACAAATGAAACATAATAAACGTTCCTCATTTGTTTTTAAACATCGCCATTTACATTAAATGTATAAATATTTTAAAATAACTATATTTAAATATAGTCGGCCGCGGTGGATTAGTGGTTATGCTCCTTACCTCTGGTCCCGAGGGTCGCGGGTACAAACCCGGCCGGGGTCGATGGGTTTTTTAGGACGGAAAAATCCAAGGAGCAAGTCCTCCGGGAGGGACTTCAAGCCATGGGTCCCGAGTCTGAAGATTTTCAGGCTCGTAAAAAATCCTTAAGCCTGAATGAAAAGGCCTCTAAGCAAAATTTACCGAATTTTCCCGTCCTAGTACTACCTTGGTTTCCTAGATGTCAGTATGAACGCTGACCACGGACCACTCAAAATGACATCTATACGAAAACAAGTGTAACTAAATTAGTATGGTTCAAATTCTTCTCTATAGGGGGAGAGCGCCTAAATCTATGTAAAGGGAAAACATGGGCTTACAATACAATATTTAAATAATGATTTGTGAGTAAACAGCTTAATTTTATTTGTTAAATAGTCCTAACAAATACCACTCTTGATTTCCAAATCCTCTAGATAAATTCACTCCTCACATCGTGACATCGTGAATTTATCGATAATTTGGAAGTTACTGGTGACATTACTTGTGAAGAATAATAGAGGAGCAACAGCAGAGAGAGTAATCGAGGAATATGTAGTGTAAGAGAAGGAGATATAGAGAGTACAGTTGCTTTTAACAGTAATGATAGATGTGTACCTGTGTAGATGCACTCAGTAACAATTGATATGCAGTAGATAGCTTAGCTTTGATTGAGATGTGGATTGGATCTGGGGACGTGTTTCTGTTGTATACAGATGCTTTACATTAATTTCACAATTCGCTTTATACATCTCTAATCTAGTGATCTTAAATCCTTGGGCACAAACATTTTTATTCGCTATTAGCTAATACCCTACTTGTACTGCTACGCCTAAATAAATGAAAAATGTGTTTTTATGTTTGGTTGAATTATTATTATTATTATTATTATTATTATTATTATTATCGTAAGTATTATTATTGTTATTATCGTATAAATTGTTGTTTACATGAAATTTACATTGCTACATTTAATGTATTTTTAACTGTTTATAATTAGTATAGTGTATACCTATATCTGTCAAATATTTATATGTATTTGTGCTGGTTGAGTGGAAGAGAAGGCCCTATGGCCTTAACTCTGCCAGAATAAATAAAACATTATTATTATTGTTATTATTATTATTATTATTATTATTATAAGTAAAAAGTAAAATAATTTTTTTTTTCGTAATTATTTTTAGATATCCCGTGCTAATTACCCGGCGTTGTCCGGAATCTACTTATCATGATCTTCTATGAATCAATGAGGTGAAAGACAAAAATGGTTATTGTGAGTTATCCATAGAAGATAGGCTAGACATAGGCCTATGTTGGTCGCGAACTATTTTGTAGAATTTTTTGAGATATTAAATTCTGTGTACATTGATTTGTTGTATTTGTTATGGTTTACGCAGTGTAAGCCATATAGTACGTAGGGTAATATATTATATTTGTTAATTGTCCCAGAAAAATTCTCTAAATGATTGTGAAAACCCCATTCAATTCGGTCAAGTAATTTTTGAGTCCATAAAGGACTCATTTTTATATGTAAAGGTGGACCATTTTACGTAACATTGTTTCCTTCTTTGAGTTAGGCTTCGGTTCGACCCGCTGTCGTGTCAAGTTTCTTGGCTGATTGTTTTTGGGATTTTTCCACATCTGTAAGGCAAATGTCGGGAACTTAAATTATTATCCTCGATCGTGTTACCATCAAATCATCCCCTAGTTCACAGCGGTGTACATTAATAATAATAATAATAATAATAATAATAATAATAATAATAATAATAATAGTAATAATAATAATAATAGTAATAATAAACATAGGCTCAATTCTGGAAATGCGTGCTATTATACATTGCAGAGACTCTTGATGTCCCAACTCCTTTCAAAAAAACATTAAACTGAAAATATATAAAACTATTATTCTACCAGTTATATTATATGGGTGCGAAACATGCATCTTGCTTTAAGGGAGGAAAGGGGATTAAAAGTATTTGAGAATAAAGTACTTAGGGACATTTTTGGACCGAAGAGAGATGAACAGATAGGTGAATGGAGAAGACTTCATAACAATGAACTACATGGTCTTTATAGGAAGCCAGATATAATAAGAACAGTTAAGTCTCGTAGACTGCGATAGGCAGGACATGTTGCACGTATAGGGAATGAAAGACTTGCATGGAAGCTTCTTGTAGGAAAGCCAGAGGGAAAATGCCCAGTTGGTAGACCAAGAATGAGGTGGGAGCATATCATTAACTATTATTTGAGGGAAGTAGATTATACAAGGAATGATTGGAAAGCATTAGCTCAGGATAGGGATGTATGGAGAGCTTATGCCCGCGCGGCCATGAACCTACGGGTTCGATAGTGCCAGTAAGTAAGTAATAATAGGAATAATAATAATAATGTTAATAATAGTAATAATAATAATGATAGTAATAGTAATAATAATAATATTAATAAGTGTAGTAATAATTGTAGTAATAATAGTAATAATAATAATATTAATAAGAGTAATATTAATATTAATAATAATAATAATAATAATAATAATAATAATAATAATAATAATAATAATAATAATAAAGGGGTACCACACAGGCTACTGACGTGGAATGTTTATGAGTTAAGTTTTCTTCTAGAAAACTTTTGTAAGATGAGACTTGTTGTGTTTATTGCTTCTCCACTTGACCACTAGAATGCAGCACACGTGTTCCCTCTGGGAGTGTAATCAGGAATCACAATGACGGCTGTTGTTTCTGCTTGTTCTGTGTTTTATCTTCTGGTAATCCTAGGATTAACGACTTTTCTACAGAAACTTAAGAAGAAGACATATATCCATCAATTTAGAAGAATTTTTGGCGATTCTAGCGCCCAGAGGACTCAGCATAAACTCAACTAATAAAAATAAACGAAAAAGCTCACGTTTTATTACTGCATTATTTGAATAATTACCTTGTATATATAGAGAATATAATACATATATAAGAAAAATAAGTGTTTGAATTGGATTCGCCTGGTGGTGTAATGGATAATACGCTGAGGTACAGACTCAGAGTTCCGGGTTCGTATCCCGTCCAGGCATTTATTTTTCTTATCATACTACACACACACACACACATATATATATATATATATATATATATATATATATGTAATTAGCAGACAGGGCAGAAATTGTCCTGCCCCAACGTTCAAAACTCGTTTCACGGCCGGACGATAAAAATAGAAGTTACTTTTTTTTTACCGTAAAATTCACCAATTAATAAGTTCGCAAGGAAACTCCTCACTGTTATTTCTTGTGGCTCAAGAAGCGTTCATTATGACATCACATTTTTGTCACGCAGAATATGTCGGTAATGCAGATGACTGCACATCTGATATAAAAAATCCTATAACCCGATCGCAGCGCCACCTACCGGGTGCAGTTGTGAATATAAACCGTCCAGGGACCCATTAAAACACACACAACAAATTTAATCGAAATTGGTCCAGTCGTTTAGGCAGTTTTTAATTTCGGATTTGAAATAAACCTCCACTTATAATTTTTGGATTTCACTCATTTCTTGATAATACCTACCTCGGTTTATTTTAATAGGATATACTGAGTTTCGTTATGTAACATTGAAAAATGTGACCGCTAGAGCAATTTTTAAATTTTCACTTCAGGTGAACTCGTACACCTAATGATTTTAGAGGGTCCAATTGTGAATCTAAATCATGGAGAAACCCAATAAGACACAAAAAAAATTCATCAAAATCGGTCCAGTCGTTTAGGAGCAGTTCAGTGACAAACACACATATAGAATAATTATACAGTTTGGGGTCCGAAAAGTCTCTAACCATTTCTGGGAAGGAGCAGATTAATTCAAATCAAATGTTTGTGGTATCAAAGAAGACACTGTAATTGGACGAAATCACCGTAGTTCGACAAGAATGCCCTCCATATCGAAGCAGAGTTGCCATCTCTCCTAAACACACGCCGCAACATTGATGGGGTAATTGTACACATCGATGCCGAAATGCGTTCACGCAGGTGTTGCAAATCCCTCATTTTGACCTTGTAAACCTGATTCTTGATGTAACCCCATGCAAAAAAGTCCAAGGGCGTTAGATCGGGCGAGCGTGCTGCCCAGATCCATGGTGAGCCTCGTCCAATCCAGCGTCCTGGGAACGTCTGGTTGAGGTAATCACGCACAATGTGCGCAACGTGTGGTGGGGCGCCGTCTTGTTGGAACACTATCGAATCCAGAATGTTGTCGGCAAACAATTGTGGCTCCAGGAATAGCTCAAGCATGTCCAGGTACGATGTTGAATTGACTGTTGCTTCAGTAAAAAAGCATGGACCATAAATGCGTTCTTGGGTGAGGCCCAACCATGCGTTCACCTTTTGAGTGTTACGTTCCAATTCCATGGCGATGTTTGGCTGTTCATCAGCCCATATCCTGCTGTTGTGGCGATTGACGGGGCCACAGGTATGAAAGGCAGCCTCATCACTGAATAGGACGTGTACCAACAAATCTTCATTGTTTACTGCCTCAATTAAGTAGTGGCACATGACCATGCGTGCCACATAGTCTTCAGGTTCAAGATGGTGGTGTATCTGGATGTGGTATGCCTTTTTCTTCAGTACGAAGTGCAAGATTTGCCACACAGTGGATTTTAGGATGTCGTGTTCCCAACTGAGACGACGCTTTTGGACTCTGCTCGATCGCCTGTCGTATGGTCTGCACAGTTTCCTGTGATCTCAATGACCGTCCAGAACGTTTCTCGTGTCAAACATTCCCAGTTCTCTTGAACTTGTTCACCAAACCTCTTATGGTTGTTCGCGTTGGGATTTCTGTTCGGTGCCGTCGGCGAAACTGTTCTTGTACCTCAGCGAAGGTCAGTCCATTAAGTCTCTAACTTACGACGTCTATTTGTTGTTGTATGGTAAACATATTTCAGATTGCCTACAATATAGAATAACAAATTAGTGTTTTCTCAGAAATGGTTAGGGACTTTTCGGACACTCTATATAATAGAAATGTGTTGATTTTTCACAGAAAAATACATACTTGTAAATGCCTTAAAGTGAAGTGGGAAGTTGAGCTCAAGCTAAGCTAAAGTTACCACATTTACAATGTAAAATTCGTATTATTCATTACTCAAACAGAGTTGCCAACTTATCACAAAAATACGCTAACAAACAAGAAAACGTGATCACACAAATCAACTTACGAATCATGCAAAACAAATCTCCCTTAAAGTAAGCACGCTAAAAATTATTTGGATTGATCACATTGACTCTGTCACAACAAATATTTGTGTAGAATTTAATATCTAAAAGCTAACCTAATATAATTAAATTACTCCAACTAAAATTAATAAATAGAGAAGATAAAATACTGACATACACGCGATAAAATACGGACATAAGTCTTTGTAATCAACAGAGGAAAATGAGATAAAAAATAATTTGTTTCCTTGTCTAAATACATTTAATATATCCTTTTATGAATATTTGTTGCTTTAAACGAGTAGTTGATACTATGAACGTATTAACAATCGACTATAGCGACAATATCTATTATCATGTTGGCAATGATGACGCAACGATGGCGCCAACAGAACTTGTTCTACGATCGGACATTCATAGTAGCTATGATTAGCCCTCAGAACACTAGAATAGCTGAATCCCATCAAATATTAATACCAGTGGACCGCAATTAAAAAGTTTTAATTATTGAGGTAACTATTTTAATATTTAAAACAAATTACTACATAACCTAAACTGTGAATACAGTGGATTTTAGAAGTATTGATGATTTAGAAGAAGCCCTTCCAGATGTTTTAATTCATTATGATTTATCATGCGGCACGAATGAAGAGAGATGGACAGGCGAATGGAGAAGACTACATAATAATGAGCTGCATGATCTTTATAGGAAGCTATATACAATAAGACAGCTAAGTCTCGTTCTTGCGATGGGCAGGACATGTGACACGAATGGGGAATGAAAGGTGTGGATGGAAGCTTCTTGTAGGAAAACCAGAAGGGAAACGCTCAGTTGGTAGACCAAGAATGAGATGGAAGAATAACATTAATCATGATTGAGGGAAGTAAATTATACAGGGAATGATTGGAAAGCATTGACTCAGGATAGGGATGTGTGGAGAGCTTATATCCGCGTGTCCATGAGACTACGTGTTCAATGGTTCCAGTAAGTTAGTTAGTATTGGAATTATTTATAATATTTGTGGCTCTTCTATACCACCAAACCACCAGTGAATATTCGTTCGGAGAACAACTGAGTTTTATCGTCGTGTTGGTCAATGTGATAACACATGTTTCTGCTACAGCCAATTGCCAACATGTTTAGTCACATATAAGTGGTTTCTATCCTAGGAGTCCATCTACATTAAGGACAAGTTAGGTTAGAAAATGGGCGCGTTTGTGTTTGATGGGCAAGTTAGTGTTAGTTTGTGCAAAATACGGTGAGAAAATAGACAATTTTATGTTAATTTGGGCAAATTAGGGTGAGAAAATGGACAAGTTTGTGTTAGTTTGGGAAAATTACGGTGAGAAAATGGGCAAGTTAGTGTTAGTTTGGGGAAATTACGGTGAGAAAATGGGCAAGTTAGTGTTAGTTTGGGGAAATTACGGAGAGAAAATGGGCAAGTTTGTGCTAGTTTGTATAAATTACGGTGAGAAATTGGGCAAATTAATGTTAGTTTGGGCAAATTACGGAGAGAAAATGGGAAAGTTTGTGCTAGTTTGTATAAATTACGGTGAGAAATTGGGCAAATTAATGTTAGTTTGGGCAAATTACGGTGAGAAAATAGACAAGTTTGTGTTAGTTTGGACAAATTACGGTGAGAAAATGGATAAGTTGACAAAACAGATTAGTTAGCGTTCACTTGTTTGTTAGTGTGTTTTTGTGATAAGTTGCCTACACTGTTTGAGCAATGACAAACACATATTTCGTTTACACCCTGTGTATATGATTTTTTATTTTCGGAATGGATACTCGCTAGCATGCAATCCACTGTTTATGGCTCTTATCATAATGAATTTATGTTTATTTAGGGTTTCAAATGCAAACCCCACAAATTACTCCAATCCGATTATCAATGCTGCCATCTTGTGTTAAGTACACGCATTATGTGACCGATGTCATTTATTATTTAAGTTGCATTGTTCTCCACAAAACAGGTTGACACGCCTTTTTATAATTGAGCAAACAACTATTATCAGTATATATATAATAATAAAACAAAATATACTCGTATGAACACTGGAGGAATTAGAAATAAATGGAACAAAGATTTAAACAGTGGAATATTTTAAGTATTTGGGATCAATAATTCTAAGAGATGGATCATTTGAATTAGACATCGAAAAAAGAATAACAGAGACAAAGGAAGTTATTGTTATATTAAATTCTATTTTATGGAGTAGGAACATAATCAAGAGGACTAAATTATTAATATATAACACAATTGTGAAGAGTATTTTATTATATGGTGCGGAAACTTGGACGTTGAAGCAAGAGCACAGAACTAAATTATTAGTCACAGAAAATGACTTTTTAAGAAGATCAGCAAGAATATGAAAATTAAACAAAATAAAAAAATAATACAATAAGTGAAATGATGAATGTAGAAAAATATATTGTACAAGAGATTAAAGAAATCCAACTAAGATGGTATGGACATATAATGAGAAAAAGTGACACAGAAACAAACAATGAAGTAATGAATTGGATACCTCCTGGAAAAGGGAAACGTGGTAGACCAAAGCCAACGTGGATAAAGGGAATTCAAGACAACATGAAGAAGAGAAATATGACAGAATCAGACACACAAGATCGGGAAGTGTGGAAGAAAAAAATTGTATATTTTGGTTGAGGATATCTGTGTATATAACAGAGACAACCCTGAAATAAATAAAAAATGTACTAGCGTGTCCCAAGATATAAAGGAGCTTTTTTCTTTCACAAAATCAAATGCGCATGCCCTCTATATTTTTCTCTTTAACCTTAATAAGTTGTACAAATATTATTGCAGTTGGATCATGACAACCCTTGCCAAACATAAGACATGAAAATTTGTACTGGATTAGTATAGAACAGCGATGTAAAACACGAGCTCCGTGAGACGGTTCGCTCCGATATGCACCAGGATCGCTCCGCTACCTAGTGACTTGGTTCAGTTTCACTCGACAAACGCAATGATGAGGATGGCTACGTTCAGCAAGCAGACCTTGCGAGAATCAAGCCTTCGTATCTTTGTGGCACAGAATATCTCTCCCAATTTTGAAACGGTTAAATTAGCTAATTTGATGAATAAAACAAGACATAAACATAAAAATCGCCTTTAAAACTAATAACAAACTCAACTACATCGTATCAAACAAAATTGAAGTAACAAATAAATACGAAAATAAAGACGTTTATAAACTAGAGTACAAAATTGCGATAAGTTGTACATCGGTAGAACAAGATATTTTAACACAAGATATACTGAACATTAAAAAAGTATTTATTATTATTATTATTATTATTATTATTATTATTATTGTCCACCGCTGTAGTTTAGATGTAGCGTGCTGCCTTGTCACGCAGCGGACCCGAGTTCGATCCCCGGTCGGGGCAGTTTTTCTGGGTGAGATTTTTATCGGGGGTTTTCCTCACTTGTAAGGCAAATGCCAGGAAAACTTTAAGGCCCAAACGGTCCCCGAAATCATATGGCCATCATCATCATCATCCTTATCATTATCATCATCATTCTTCACCGGTGTGGAAAGCAACGGGGAGCTACCACACCTACAATCCCCCAGTAAAGCTGCAAAGCATAGCATGAAAATGCTACGATTGCAGTGAAGGACCTGCCTTCGGGCAGAATTACTACGGGTGGATTGTTATTATTAAGATGGAAATAGCAGCAATTTGGAGCCGGAACAGGCTAGTAAATAAGCCTAAACCGTGATGAAGAAGATTATTATTATTATTATTATTATTATTATTATTATTATTATTATTATTATTATTATTATTATTATTATTGAATCTCCAAATACTTTGAAACCATATTTTGTCACAAAGGCATGTTAGGGTTGTAGCTTATTATAATAATATTATACTATACATTGTAAAACATATTATCTTATTTTTTTGAATGAGTGTTATGACTTACATATTTTGTCTATAAGTGTCTTAGAAAATACTACATATTGTTATGAATGTTTGTTATGAATTTCATAAAATGTTTATAATTTTGGTTCTTAAAAATCACTTCACACATTGACGCAGAAGCCTCATCATCTCTCTTTGGTCCAAAAATTTTCCTAAGAACTTTATTCTCAAATACTCGTAATCTCCTTTCCTCCCTTAAAGTAAGAGTCCATGTTTCACAATCATATAATATAACTGGTAGAATAATAGTTTTATATATTTTCAGTTTAACATTTTTTAAAGGAGTTGGGACGTCAAGAGTCTCTGTAATGCATAATAGCACGCATTTCCAGAATTGAGCCTATGTTTAATTTCTTTGTGCATCTCATTCCTATTTGTAATTATTGTTCCTAGCTATTTGAATTCAGCCACTTCCTCAAAATTGTCCCTATTTGCCATTAGCTGTCCATTTGCATTATATGCCTATAATGTATTTCTGTGTGTGACCATATATTTAGTTTTGTTGATATTGACCTTCAGTCCCAATTTCTTAGTGTAGGTATAGAAATTGTAAGAGTTAAGCGTCTCTTTATTCAGAAAGCATCTGAGTCTCGTATATGTGAAATTGAATTATCTAACAGGTTCTCCCCCTTTCCCGATCAAATTTTTATTGAAGTATTTACAACTGTTGGCGAATTGCTTCTTCCTGATCTCACAAACACACGGTAAGATGTCGGGTCGATCGTATTCTGTCACAATTTGACACATCCATCTGGTGGCCGGTCACAAAACTAGAAACGTGCTGCTCTCTAGAGATTCCCCTGATAATGTCTACCCACAATTCTTCGCCACTACAGTCATTTTTCACTAAATGCAATTCTTACAAAAATGACTGACATGTCCTTTCCTTTAACCAACTCCATTCAATTGTTATCTCTAATTTTTTCTTCGATAATGGTTGTTCAGTTAGAAAAGACTGATATAAGTGAGCTAAGTGATCTGTATAGGAAAACCGTAATATAAGAACAGTTGGCTACACTTTACAACCTATGACGCCACTTTTTTAATTCCTTCATAAACTGCTGTCAAATTTTATTCTTACGGTTTCATTTCACAAATAATTTCCCACCATTTACAACGATTTTTACATTTTTTCTAACGACTATTTCAATACATTTTTCTATGATAGTATAACTACATACGTAGCATGAATACGTGGGCAGCCATATTGATTTTAACGAATATTCTATGCAACAACAAAGTCGTGTTCGAGTACAGTCAACATAGAATATGTACTAATTAACTGTGCGCATATACTTCAGAATTTCAGAACTTACTATTTATTTTTGGGCGTTGCATTCCTTCGCAGGTTAGATTGCTAAAATTGCGTTAGCTTTTAGGTTGGTCTTTCACAGGTTAGAGCATTTAAATTGCGCTAGGTTAGCTTTTAGATTGGTGTTTCGCTGGTTAGAGTATTTAAATTGCGTTAGGTTAGCTTCTAGATTGGTCTTTCACTGGTTAGAGTACTTAAATTGCGTTTGATTATATTTTAGGTAGGTCTTTCACAGATTAGAGTAATTAAATTTCATTTAGCTTTTAGGTTGGTCTTTCACAGGTTAGAGTACTTAAATTGCGTTATGTTAGCTTTTATGATTGTTAAATATCGGGTATATGTTGGCTGCATCCCGTGATTCCATAGTGTAAACCGCTTCGCGTTTGTTGGCCCATGCGCGTGATGTATGATTGGAACTTATAACAATTTTTCGCGTTACATGTTGTAAAGTATTTCCCTACAGTTAAATATCATAGAATGCAATGGACAGGACATGAGGCACGAATGGAGATTGATGGAGGGTAACGTGTGTTTGGTATTTTGCGTGTAGCTAAAATTCGGTACGTTTCTGGACATGCGTTCTTATGCTAAACGTAACCATCTTGGTCCCCACTACACGTCCTTAAAGTCTATAATGGAAGTTTAGTTACACTCTGTATATACTTACAAACACACAATTTTTGTTATAGTAATTTTTGTTGCATGTAGTAAATAGAATGCATGAAGATTTTCAAAACAATTTATTTTTTTGTGAGAAACAACCTTAATAGTCAGATTTCTTCAGAATTTAATACACCAAACGATAGATATTTAGACGTCTTGATACAAAAGCAGGGGTTTAGAGTCACGAGATGCTCAAGTTAGAACACAACCGAAGGGAGTTACTAAACCTAATTTTGTAACGTGTTGTCTACAATATTTTATCTACGTTCACAGCATTTTAGTACATTTTGTATATTTAGTATATTTAATGAAATTTACTTATTGCGGAAACGATATGTTTGGAGAAAGAGTAATGTGGGCTTTGGAAGAAAATATAAAAAGGACGATAAATCAACAAACGTTGTTGTTGTATTCTGCAATTTTGGTGCTAGTTTCATATGTGAATTGAAAGTAAGAAATGAGCGGAGAAGGTGATTTTCACGGTTCATCAGGAATCATTTTAAAAACAGTCCAAGATGCGACTATTAATATATTTCCAGAAAAGTCAAGGAAATTTTATTTATGTAGTTACACGAAATCATCATTAAAGTGTATTTTACGTTTTGCTGAACCTGTATTTTATGTTTTGATAGCGTGTTTTGTTAGAATATAAAGTATAGGTTTTGTTGCCTAGCAACTACCAACTAAAGCGTTACTGAATTTTATAATATATATAAACTAATGTATGTCTCTCTCTCTGTCTGCCTGTCTGTCTGTCCGTCCGTCTGACATACCGTTCATCTGATTGTGATGAGGCTTTTTGGAAAATGTTCAGGTGTTTCCCGGGATGGTTTTAGGTTATAAGAGAGTTATAATACTCAACCCCTTCACCCTCAAAAATCACCATTATAGTGAAAAAACATGTTTTTCTTAACTCCTTCATCCTTAAGAATCACTCTAGTGTAGTGAAAACACGTATTTCGGAACTTTTTGGACAATTAAATGACTTACGCAGCCTAAACAATAACATATAGACCAAATTAATTTACAGAGAATTGAATATCTCAAAAAATCTACAAAAATGTCCGCGACAGCACATATCTATCTTTTACGGATACCTCGCAATAACTATTTTTATATTTCAGCTCATTGATGCCAAGAAGATCGGGATAAGTGGATTACCGGGTAACACCGGGTAATCAGCACGTGGTATCTAAAAATAATTACGATATACATTTATAATTACGTTTATTTCTACTTATTCAACTAAACATAAAAACACAATTTATTTAGGCGTAGCAGCGCACGCCGGGTATTGGCTAATAGTAGTAAAAAATATATTTTTTGTTATTAGCAGTTCATTAAATAAAATATTCAATTTAACAGTTATTTTAAGTAATTTAAGTTACTTGAATTAAGTGAAAAAGATAGTAGAAACTTTTTTTATAGAATTAAGCATATTGCAGAGTTGAAAGCAATTAACTGCTATTAAATGAATTGTAGGCAAATTTATTCAACGGAGACGCCATAATTAACTTTAGAAGATGTGAAAACTTAGCACTTTCAAGAGTCAGAAAGTTTCTTTAGACTTTTCTCATGAAAATAAAGTCAATCATGTCAAATAAAAATTGTCCTTTGCTCCTGACAATTGAGTTCGAACCAACAACTTGCTGGTGCTGTGAGCTCTGATGTCACCCATTGCACTTTGCGTGCTTCTGGTTCCTAGCTCGGACGAGGGTGTTAATGTGGTTTATTTTCAATTTTACGCACCACTTCGGCAGACCACTTCATGCATATACCTTACTATTCCAAATTCTGCACACATATTTACCAAGTTATTTAACAACACGTTTTAAAAATTTATCGGCTCATCACAATTTAGGAACAAGATCACAAGACTCTTCTTTACATTTGATACCACAGCACAGGACATGTCTATACTCTGAATCTTACACAATATCTATAACTAGAGCGCATGGCTCAGTTCCCAGTCATGCATGTCAGGGACTGTCAATCGCTATCATTATTTAAATCCAAATTAACTGATATCTTACGTTCGACACAATGAAAACATTAACTACATAACAACTACATAGAGCATTCCATTAATAATCATCTAGGAAGCTACTTACTTTATTCTATATAATTTTAATTTCATTATATTCTATGTTTTTGTTAGTATTAGCTAGTATTAGATCACATCATCATTGTATTTTGTTTAGTCTGTATTTTAATAATATCTTAAAATTGCAATATGTATGTAATTTTTGTCTAATTCTACTATTCGCTGGTTGAGTGGAAGAGAAGGCCTTGTGGGCTTAACTCTGCCAGCTAAAATAAAGCATTATTATTATTATTATTATTATTATTATTATTATTATTATTATTATTATTATTATTATTATTATTATTATTATTATTATGCATTTGCCGCACATTTGACACTTTTAAGCCACACTTATACAATTACTTGTTAAGTGATTATTATTTGTCCAGAACTAAATTTATTCTATGTCATTAATAGCATTTACTGGTATCTACCATTGTGACAATCAGTGGCATAGTTGCTAGGCAACAAAACCTTTATTTTATATTCTAACAAAACACGCTATCAAAATATAAAATACAGGTTCAACAAAACGTAAAATACACTTTAATAATGATTTCGTATAACTACATAAATAAACTTTCCTTGACTTTTCTGGAAGTATATTAATAGTTGCATCTTGGACTGCTTTTAAAATGTTTCCTGATGAACCGTGAAAATCACCTTCTCCGCTCATATTTACTTTAAATTCACATATGAAACTAGCACCAAATTGCAGAATATTCAACAATGTTTGTTGATGTATCGTGTTTTTGCTTTGTTCCAAGCCCACATTACTATTTCTGCAAACATATCGTTTCCGCAATAATTGAATTTAATTAAATATACTAAATATTTATTTTGTCTAATGCCACGAGGCATTCGTTTATGACATTTCTGGTTTTCTCTCCTGGCATTGGGGAATTGCAATCCATTTCTTAGGTTGGGGCACCTGGAAGGCGGAGTTACGTTACCCCTATCGTATAATGGGTGATAAATGATAATGAAGCGCCAGGAGAGTTCTTAACCTAAATTCCAGACATGGGCAACCACAGGAATAATTCCCTTTAAGAAAAATTCTTATGGTTTGATCGGGAATCGAACCCAGGACCTCATGCACTGTAGTGAGGAACGCTGACCACTAGCCCATATTTCTGGTCATATACTAAATATACAACATATACTAAAATACTGTGAACGTAGATAAAATATTGTAGACAACACGTTACAAAATTATGTTTAGTAACTCCCTTCGGTCGTGTTGTAACTTGAGCACATCTTTACTAAATCTCTGCTTTTGTTACAAATTGTCTAAATAACTATTGTTTTATCATCTTTCTATCTTGCACTTTTTATATTTCATTCGTTAAATCTTACAGTGAAGCAAAATATATATAATATATAAAATTGAATGTTTGTTTATTTGTTTGTTTGTTTGCTTGTTCGTACTTTATGCGCGGCCATAGTATCTAGGAACAATAATTACAAACAGGAATGAGATGCACAAAGAAATTAAACATAGGCTAAATCCGGAAATGCGTGCTATTATGCATTACAGGAACACTTAACGTTCCAACTCCTTTCAAAAAAGTTAAACTGAAAAAATATAAAACTTTTATTCTTCCAGCTATATTATATTGATTGTGAAACATGGACTCTTACGTACTTTATGGGAGTATATGTACCGCCGAAACGATATGGGAAAAAGGGACTGAAAATCGCAAGAACGTGTGGAGAAAAATAGAGGAGGAGGTACTTAGATATAAACCAACAAGATAATTTCGCCGAATGCACAGGAAAACGCTCACTGTGTTTACAAAGAGACCTAAAACACGTCTGGGGAAAAGAATCGTATATACTCAACCTAGGATTTAAGGAGGGATCAGGGCTTGCTTGGTTTAGGCTAGGTGCATGGACATTTCTAAAAATTAGCGACGATCACGATATGCGAATATGTCCAATGTGTGGGAAAACCTTTTTATTTGACTGAATATCATTAATATTTATGGGATTTGTGTTTTTTATTTCTTCTTTCTTGGAAGATGAGATACATATATTAGGAAAATATAATGATTTAGAATATTGGAGACGTCAGTTATTACCGGAAAGATTTCTAAATTCAAATCGGGAAAGATTGGCATGCTACGAGTTATTGGTAAATCCAGAAAATTGGATAAACCTCGGTAAATTTCTGGACAAAACGCGGAAAATAAGGACAACACTCATTCATGAATAAATATATGTTATCAAAATGCAATACCATTAATTCTTAACAATTATATATAAATTAAGTATAATGCTATTGTGTTATTATTTAATTGTAATATTATTGTGTTTTCTTTATGTAATTGTAATGTTAATGTTTTTTTAGTGTATAATGCTATTGTGTTATTATTTAATTGTAATATTATTGTGTTTTCTTTATGTAATTGTAATTTACTGCTTTTTTTTGTTGTTTATTTTTCTTTACACTAGTACCAATTATTACTTTATTGTAACGGACTGTCAACAGCACGTACGGCTTACTGCCCGTGCGACCCATATTTGTAAATAATTTTGTAAATATCTTACTTTTTGTCTAATAAAGTTCTACTACTACTACTACTTTATGGGAGGAGAAAATATTACGGGTATTTGAGAATAAAGTTCTTAGACAACATTTTGGACCAAAGAGAGATGAACAGACAGGTGAATGGAGAAAACTACATAACAGTGAGCTATATGAACTTTATGGGAAACCAATTATAATAAGAACAGTTAAGTCTCGTATACTGCGATAGGCAGGACATGTGGCACGAATTGTGGATGAAAGAGGGGTATGAAAGCTTCTTGTAGGAAAACCAGAGAGAAAACGGCCAGTTGGTAGACCAAATATGAGGTAAGAGGATAAAATTAATCATGATTTGAGAGTACTAGGTTATACAGGAGAAGATTAGAAAACATCACCTCAGGATAGGGATGTATGGAGAGCTTTTGTCTGCGCGGCCATGAACCTATGGGTTTGATAATGCAAGTGAGTTACCTAATCATACCAAAATTACCTCAATACAGCCTGTGTTATTGTGTGTGTACGCAGAGAACACTGTTTGTGCGTCAGTTGTTTGCGTGCAGATGCGGTTATGCCCGATGGGCTGTTGTTAGTTTATTAACAAATTGTTTCCTTTGTCTCGTATTGTTGCAACATCTCAAGACCAAGAAACCAGGAGACCGTGATATTATGCTTCCGCTGTGCAGATGTCTTGCATTGTTCACAATTGTTTGATATACGTCATTCTGTGGCCGTTAATTCCACACGAACACAGAGTATTTGTGATATAATTCGCTTCTGGTCTAGAGCTGGAGTTCTCAACCTTTCAATTGTGGTCACTTGTCGAGAGAGGTAAAAAATAACTCGTAATAAAAAAAAGTATATAACAGATGTCTAGTTTTAAATACAGTGTGTACATAAAATATTATTATAAGTAATGCCATGAGTGACTTCCAATTTATATAGACTATTTAACTCATGCCACAAATGCTAGTCAATGACCAATCACGTTTCAATGAATGTTGTTTTACAACCAATGACAGTCGTGTTTCACCTCGCTCTTTATCGATTTCTCTTTATCAGCTCCTGCTTTTGTGATAAAGAAAGCTCCTCCTTTTTAATGTTCTAAACAGATCAAAGCATTATTTTTCTCCAACAAATATATTGAATATAGCAAACAATGAAAATATTCCTTGATTTTACTGAGTTGTTTACTAAAAAAATAATAAATAACCCGTAATGTTGATTATGATAATTATATAGTTTGATGTGTTTCATTATTTATCCACTTGGGTGCACTCTTACAATATTGCGATCTTATTTGGCAATAAATAATATGATTAAGCAGCAGTGAATATACATAACCTCACATTTATGATTTGTTTTCAAACATCGTCGTTTACATTAAATATATAAATATTTTAAAATAACTATAGTTGAACAATGATTTGTAAGTAAACAGCTTAATGTTATTAGTTAAATAGTCCTAACAAATGCCACTCTTGATTTCCAAATTCTCTAGGTAAATTGGAAATAACTCGTGGCAATACTTATGAGAATTTGGAGATCAAGAGTGGCATTTGTTAGGATTATTTAACGAATAAATTAAGTTGTTTACTCACAAATCATTATTTAAATGTAGTTATTTTAAAATATTTATATATTTAATGTAAACGGCGATGTTTGAAAACAAATGAGAAATGTTTATGTTTAATTTGTTCACCCACTGCAACTCGATCATATTATTTATTGCCAAATAGGATCGCAATATTGTAAGAATACACTCTAGTGAAGAAAGGATAGAAACACATCACTCTGTATATTATAACCAACGTTATAGTTTATTAAATGATTTCTGATGTCCTATGATGTAAATATGTCAATTATATTTTTTCTGGAACGTAAATAATTGGGAAATAATATGTTTAAGAATTTGCAAACAGTGGTTTCTTTTTATTGTGGTATAATCAATTGCTACAATTTTTTTCTATTACATGCCGTAAGTGGTAACTGGTGACGTTCGTGCACTATATATACAGTCTGGGAGCGACATGCATTCTGGGATTCTTGCATCGGTGCTACTTGAATATAATATATAAATTGCTATATTCAACGTATTTGTTAGAGAATCAGTCACTGCAAAATAATGCTCTGACCTGTTCAGAATATTAAAAAAGGAGGAGCTTTATTGCAAAAAGGTTAAAAAATGAGAGAAAGAAAAATACATTGAAACGACATTGGTCATTGACTGTCATTTGGGACATGAGTAAAAAAGTCACTTAGATGAGGCGTATAAAGTTGTGTGTAGACTGAAATGAAACAGGGCAGAAGATAATTGAAATTATATGAGTGAGCGGATAGCTTTCTTTTGTTTTGTTTCTATGGCAACAATAATAACAAAGATGGCAACTCCTCAACAGAAAAAAATGTGTGTTTCGCAGTTTGAGAGTTTTAAATCAGCTGTGCCAGTTCAACATACATTTCATAGACAGTTTAATCGTGATCCCCCCAATGCCAACAACATCCGTCGATGGCATAATCAGTTCGCAACGACCGGTTGTCTGTTTAAAGGCAAAAGTGTGGGACGACCAAGAGTGTCTGAGGAGAATGTTGCTACGCAAAGTCAGAGTAATCAGTAGGCTTTAGAATCTGTAACAATTGAAAACGGTAGGGACGCATATGTAAGCGTTTTCCTAAGACCTTCCACACTGTGATTACTGGATTGGTCGTCATGGTCCAGATGACAGGGCTTATCTCCAGTGGCCTCCTAGATCACCGCCACCGGATCTCACCCCATGCTATTTTTTCCTTTGGGGTTTTGTAAAGGACAGTGTCTATGTGCCTCCATTGCCTGCTAACCTGCTCGAGTTGAGAGACAGGATTCGAGAAGCTGTTGCTGCCTGCAATCCAGACATGCTTATTAATGCATGAGAAGAATTAGCTACAGGTTGGATGTGCGTCATGTAACAAATGGGGCTCACATTGAACAGCTATGAACTTATAATGTAAACTGGAGATGTTACTCTTTCATTTAACATGAGTTTTGTTTTTTGTCACAGTTAGTTAAAGTATAATTCAACATCATAAAAATTGCTATATTCTTTGATGTACACCCAGTATTTGCGCTACGATATTAGCTTCAATATGGAAAGATATATTGATTCTAAAACAATAATACAGAGAACTTCAAGAATAGAGTGCACGCTGTAGCCGAGTGGTTAAGGCAAGAAGCCTTGACACAGAGTTACAGGACTTGAGCTGGTTAGAGTCCCCATGGGAGAAGAAATTTCCTCATGGAATTTCGGCCAGTTTGGTACCGGTGCCCACCCAGCATCGTAAGGAATTTTGGTAGCTACGATAAGTAGTGACTCCAGGTTGAGAAAATCAGCTATAACGGCTGGCGGACCCGATATGCTGACCACATATTATCCCTACACTGGCTCTATGATCTTATACCTCAATGATTTACACATGTGGATGTGAAGCGAGCAGTCGGTTGGTAGGCCAAGGGCCTTCTAGGCCTGTCGCGCTAGGAGTTTATAGGAGTTCAGTTAAAAAATAAAATTTAAAAATGAACAAAAATAAAAATGTATAAAGTTATGGCAATTCTCAAATTCCCACAATATTATATGGATGTGAGACTTAGGCTCCATATAGAATACAGAACTCCTACACCTAATGGTTTTAGAGATCCAAATGCCAAGCTAAGACATCCAGGGACCCACTCAAAACACACACAAACTTTCATCACTATCGGTGCAGTCGTATAGCCATTCTTTTTATTTCGGATTTCAAGTAAACCCCCACATCCAACGATCGGATTTCACTGATTTTTGGGTAGTACATACCTCGGTTTATTTTAATAGGATTCGGAGTTTTGTTGTGAAACATCGAAAATTGCGATCTCTGGAACGATCTTTAAATTTTCGTTTCAGGTGAACTACAAATTATGATTTTAGAACATAATATATAGCGGCTAAACACTCGCCGCATCTGAAAACCTGTATATACAAATAATCAATTGAGTTGGTGTTTACTTGATGAAAATCCACATATATATATATATATATATATATATATATATATATATATATATATATATATAGGCCTATTAATTAAAAATAAAACTAGTTTTATTTGATTTTCATATTTATTAAGATATAATTCAGTGACAGCTGTTTCGGTACACTGTACCTTCTTCAGACATGTTAACAAATTATGAATTGTGTTCCAACTGATCCAAGCAACAATACAACAATAATTTATTTGTTATCTGTAGCAAACCGTGCCCAAAGTATCACTTAGTGAAGTGCGACAACAGAACCAAAACAATTCACGAATTAATAGCAAAATGGTAAAAACATGTATATAATATTAGTGTACACATTGTGTTTAATAAATATACATTAAAAAAATAATTTATTTTATTTTTTTAAATTTTTAAAAAATTTTAAATTTAACAAATGAATCACCTTTGTTAAATTTAAAAAATAAATAAATTATTGTTGTATTGTTGCTTAGATCATTTGGAACAAATTCATAATTTAACATGTCTGAAGAAGGTACAGTGTACCGAAACAGCTGTCACTGAATTATATCTTAATAAATATGAAAATCATATAAAACTAAGTCTTATTTTTATTAAATTAATTAATGTATATAGAAATTTTCACGAATATCGGTTCAACGGTTTAGAAGGCTATAAACGACAGACATACATACATTCATTTATATATACAGTAAAAGCTCCTTATTCGCGGGTTAAAAAAATGAGACACGGTTCCTGCATTCGCGGTTAAAATTTGTTTATTCGCGGATCCAGTCGGTATATTATAAGGATAAGTATCCTTTATTAACGCATCGGTAACTTTTTTACTGCAGACACGTGTCAAGGTGGCTTTTACAAAGAGTGATTCAAACCAAATGGACAAATAAATTTAAAAGTAAAACAAACCTTATTGTCACTAAGCTTAAAGTTCGTTGTTAAAAGCCACCGCCTCAGTAATTCACGTGCCACTATGTGCATTAATAAATGCCGCCCTCGGCACGATCGGTGTTTTATTGTTTCAACTTGTCATTCGTTGCAATAATTTTAATTGAATAACACGTGTCTCTTCTGCTTTGTTGCCAATTTATAATGTCGATTAAAAGGAAAGAAAATTAGTTCCGAAGCGGAAAAAATAGTGTTGCCGCTTAAAGCGAAAGTATAAATGCTTGACTGTTTACGGATTGGCGAGTCGTTTGCGTCTACATCACGTTGTTTCAATGTTAATGAATCAAGAAATCCGAAGAAAAATAAGGAATTCTATCGCTGAATTCACAACAGAATATCAATCTTAATTGAAAGATATTTCAAAAGCAGCTAAAAAAAAGAAAAGAAAATAGAAATGGTTGAAAATCTCTCATTAATTGATTTTATTTTGATAATTTTTATTTTATTTTGTACCCTTGGAACGTATCCCCTATATACCCATACAAATTACCATTCCACATTTGTGGTTTCTGTATTCGCGGCATATTTGCGGAACATATCCCCCGCGAATAAGGAGCTTTTACTATATACGTACATATAATATTTACAATTTTTCAGCAAATTATAAATGTTTGATCCTATTCACCCTCGTTTACATTATTTGAAATACAGGGAATGAAATGAGAGCCTGGTTACGCACATGGGACAGTCTACATAATTCATAAAATAACATAAAAATGATGTCAGGAGGAAAGTAAATTACATTTCAATGGTACATTTAATTTTAATATGTTCTTTATTGCTTCTGTGAAGACTGCACTTGCTCACAAACTCTTCAAATGAAGAGAGGGAAATTTTATTTCCTCGCAAAAAAATGAATGTATACATTCAGATCATCCAGTGAAAGTCACGGATTTTAATTAAATTTTTAAATAAAAACAGAAAAAAAAGGGCCTGTAAGACATTACGAATTTTTAAGTTGACTGAATTTTGCTGTTATGCATTACAGTGATTCTTGTCGTCCCGACTCCTTTCAAAAAACATTAAACTGAAAATATATAAAACTGTTATTCTCCCAGTTATATTACCTTATATAGATGCGAAACATGGACTCTTACTTTGAGGCAGGAGGAAAGAATACGGGTATTTGAGAATAAAGTTCTTAGGAAAATTTTTGGACCAAAGAGAGATAACAAACGTAAGCATGGAGATGACTTCATAACAGTGAGCTACATGGCCTTTATAGGAAACCAGATATAATAAGAACAGTTAAATTTTTTATAGTGTGACGGGCAGGGCACGTGACACGAATGTGAAATAAAAAGAGGGGAAAACGCCAGTAGGTAGACCAAGAATGATATGGGAGAATAACATTGTACATGATTTGAGGGAGCCTAAATAATGCGAGGGAAAATAGGAAATAAAAAAATAAAAAAAGACCAACAGTAATAGGAGTTTAATTGAAAGCCGAGATTTGAAAATAATTTTAAGGTCCACCAGATTTTGTCTTCTCGAAACGAAACTGGAGTCACACAATTACATTACACTGAGCAACAAAAAATACACTTTTTTTTTATCTCAAAAAGAAAAATATGTGATTCTGATTGTATTTTTTTTCTCCTGAATTCAAATATGATATCGGTTTTTCTCCATCACGCAAGGTTTCCTAGAGACAGGCATTTATAATTTAAAACACTATAATATTTTCTACATTCGTAACTACACAATATTCGAACATTCGGACTCACCTAGAAAGTAAGAAATTACGATTTTCTGCTATATTTCGTCTGTGGAGCATCCCTCTTAATGGTCCAACAATAATCGGCCAGCGTATCAGGATTCCATTTGCCTTTATATCTCTTTTCCATAGCTGAAATCTCCTGAGTTAGCTCATTTGGTTTTATTTTACAATGGACAAATGGACGAAAAAACGTTTATTAAAAAAGTATATAGATCCATGAATTGAAATTGAAATAAAAAAACTGTGGGTGATGGAGACATTCCGAATACATATTTGAAAACACGATAAAAACTGCATTAAGTATAACTATTGGTACTCATGACACAAAAATCATGTTGGCCAGTGTAATTAGAGGAAATATGTTTTACCTAAACCAACAATATATCGGTTCATACATTCCACTTGCTGACATATGTTTCTGACATGGAAATGAAGGACCTAAAGTTACTGAAAGCGATTGCACATAGGTCTAACGCTGTACGTAATGAAACTAACTAACTCACTGGTACTATCGAACACAGAGGTTCATGGCCGCGCGGACATATTCTCTATATACATCCTTATCCTCAGCTAATGCTTTCCAATTTTCATACATATCGTGGTTGATGTTATCCTCCCCCATTCTTGGTCTACCTACTAGATGTTTTTCCTTTAATTTTCCTACAAGTTTACATGCTCGCCTTTCATTCCCGTTAGTGCCACATGTTCTGCTCATCGCAGTCTCCGAGACTTAACTGATTATATTATATCTGGTTTTCCATAAAGATCTTGTAGCTCATTGTTAAGCAGTCTTCTCCATTCGCCTGTCTATTCGTCTCTCTTTGATCCAAATGTTTTCTTGAGAACTTTATTCTCAAATACTCGTAATATTTTTCTCTTTCCTTAAAGTAAGAGTCCATGTTTCACATCCATATAATATAACTGGGAGAATAACAGTTTTATATATTTTCAGTTTAACGTTTTTTTGAGAGAAGTTGGGACGACAAGAGCCCCTCTAATACATAATAGCATGCATTTCCAGAATTGAGCCTATGTTTAATTTCTTTGTGCATCTCATTCCTGTTCGTAATTATTGTTCTAGGTATTTGAATTCAGCCACTTCTTCAAAATTTCCCTCATTTGTCATTAGCTGTCCATTTCCATTATATAATATATTTCTATGTGTGAAGATATATTTAGTTTTATTGATGTTTACTTCCAGTCCCAATTTATTATTGTTACTCAATAGTGTGTGCGTGTTGGACTTTCGTATCTCTTCTCTATCGCCCAAATTACTACATCATCAGCATAAATTTACAGCTTGTTAATACCATTGTAGGCCTTCTTTATCCTCTAAGGATTTGATGATATGCTCTAGTCTAGATTTAATAGTAGAGGAGATAGTGCATCTCCTTGAATCAACCCATTGTGAATTTCAAAAGTATCAGAAACCCGTTTGCCTACACGCACCCTACTCCTTGTGCCATTTAGACACGTTTGTATAAGTCTAACTAACTTTTTAGCAGGATACTGTATAACTTCTCCCTCTTAATTGTAGCGTATGCCTTTTTGAAGTCTACATGTAGTTGATGTACAGGGCCATTAATTCCCGTTTATTTTCTAAAATTTGTCTTTTACTAAAAATCTGATCTGTTGCAGACCTTTTTCTTCTAAATCCACATTGATGATTTTCTGGATTACTCAAAACTGAAATTAAGAGTTAAAAAATTACTTATCATACTAATCCGTTTCTTTCATGATCTTAAATACATACGTAGTGTTCTGCCCAAGAGCAGGTCTTTTACTGCAAACTCAGCATTCTCCACTTTTTCCTTAGCTCAGACTTTCTTTTTGTATCCGCATACAAACCTTTAATTTTAATATTGTCTATCATCTGATGTCTTTTTCTGCCTGTAACCTTCTTTACGTTGACCATTCCTTCTATGGCTTCCGTCAGCAGGCAGCCTCTGCTTAGCCAGTGGCCGGTCCCATTTATTTTCCTCTTCTTTATGAGCATTGTTCTTCCTTCACTCACTCTGTCTAGCACATTTTTATTTTTTATTTTTTCTGTCCATTTTATACGATTCATCCTTCTCCATATCCACATCTCAAAAGCTTCCAGTCGCTTTTCCTAATTCCGTCGTAATGCCCAAGTCTCTGCACAATGCGATGCTACACTCCACACAAAACACATCACTAGCCTCTTCCGTAATTCTTTTGTCAAAGGTCCGAAGAAAATATACCATCATATTATTTAAGTTATTAAGTTGTAAGCCTTCTGTTTTAATGGAATGTGATATCAGCTTTAATTGAATATTGTGCTAGAGAGAATGAAGGGAGGGCACTTTGACAAGGTAATGCAAGTGCAGTGATACAAAGGCTCCCCGCCAAGAACAAATTATGAGGTTGTAAAGCTATTCGCTCTTGTCACCTTCCCAGCTCCTCTCTCAAGGTGATACTACTCAACACTTTTATGCGCCTGTAAAGCAAAACTGAATCACGATTTGATTGATTATCTTATTATTAGGATTAGAATTTTTTACGAACAGACAGGTGAATGGAGAAAACTACATAATAGTGAGCTACATAATATGCATAGCAAGCCAGACATAATAATAACTGTTAAGTTTCGTTACTGCTAATTGCAAGACATTTGGCACGAGTAGGGAAAGAAAGATGTGCTGGAAGCTTCTTGTTGGTAAACCAGCGGGAAAACGCCCAGTTAGTAGACAATTAATGAGGTGGGAGGATAACATAACCTTGATTTGTGGGAAGTAGATTATACAGGGGGTGTTTGGAATACATTACCTCAGGATAGGGCTGTATGAAGAGCTTTATGTCCCCGCGGGCATGAACCTACTGTATCGATAGTGCCAGTGAGTTAGTTATATCGTATAAAATGTCGTATATACATGAAGCCTACACTGCAATTTTTAATGACTTTTTTATTTCACTATAATTTATATTTAACTAGAGGAGCCGTCAGATGTTGTCTTGCCTGAACGTTCAGTTCTCGTGTCATGGCTGGACGATAATAAAATAAGTTACTTTTTTACCAAAAATTCACTAATTTATAAGTTCACAAGGCACCTCCTCCCTGCAATCTGTTGTGGCTCAAGAAGCGTGCATGATGACGTCACATTGTTGTCGCGCGGAATATATCGATATGCAGATGATTACACATGTGACATAAAAACAATCCTATAACGCGATCGCAGCGCCACCGCCACCTACCGAGTCCAATTGCGAATCTTAACTATCTAGGGACCAAAATCAAATACACACAAACAATTTCATCAAAATTGGTCCAGTTGTTTACGCAGTTTTTAATTTCGGGTTTCAAGTAACCCTCCACTTCTAATTGTCGGATTTGTTCATTTTTGGACATACCTACTTCCGTCTATTCTAATAGGATATACCGAGTTTGGTTGTGAAACATCGAAAAATGTGACCGCAAGAGCGAATTTTTAATTTTTACTTAATGGTTTTAGAGAGTCCAATTTTGAATTAATAGGAGTAGTTCAGTCATAACGTATAGAAGAATTATATATATATATATATATATATATATATATATATATATATATATATATATATATATATGATATGAAAAGAAAAAAGAATGCTTGAGTCGGGATTTGAACTCGAGTCTCTAAAGTCTGTACCTTTAGTGCTCTAACCAACTGAGCTACTCAAGAATTCCAAGACAAACGTACAATTTTCTTATACATGTAGTATTCTCAATTCACACAAGAGGTAGCGGAAATATCATTCAACTGCCATCTAGTGGCTAACCTAACAGTTAAGCAAATTATTAAAGAGAATATTTTACTTTATAGCAGTAACGCTTGTATATATATAGATATTATAATATATATATATATATATATATATATATATATATATTATATATATATATTATATGGATGTGAAATATGGACTCCTACTTTAAGGGAGGAACAAAGATTACAAATATTTGAGAATAAATTTCTTAGAAAAAAATTGGACCAAAGAGAGATGAATTGACAGGAGAATGGAGAAAACTACATAACAGTAAGCTACATGATATGTATAGGAAGCCAGATATAATAACGGCAGTTAAGTCTCGTTATTGCGACGGGCAGGATATTTGGCACGAATAGGGAAAGAAATATGTGCATGGAAGCTTCTTGTAGGTAAACCAGAGGGAAAACACCCAGTTAGTAGACCAAGAATGAGGTGGGAGATTAATATTAACCATAATTTGAGGGTAGTAAATAATACAGGCGATGATAACACATTAACTCAGGATAGGGGTGTCTGGAGAGCTTTATGTCCGCGCGGGCATGAACCTGCGGGTTCGATAGTGCCAGTGAGTTAGTTAGTTAGACTCTATAAAATTTCGTTTTGTTTTGAAACCTATACTGCAATTTAATGTATTTTTATATCATTGTAATTAATATATTGTGTATATAATTTATATTGTAATATGTATTTATATATTTGCGCTCGTTGAGTGAAAGAGAAGCCTTATTTGCCTAACTCTGAAGTGCATGACTGCTCTAATTTAAGCTCTCCATATGTCCCTATTCTTAATTGTTTTCTAATCATCCCTGTATTATAAACTTCCCTGAAATCATGGTCAGTATTATTCTCCCATCTCAATCTACTGGGCGCTTTCCCTCTGGTTATGCTACAAGATTGATGGGTGCTATCGTTCCAGCGAACCTAGCACGGAACCCTGCGGCTTCTCTACCTTTGTACTAGTCGTGTCCTTTGTGTTGTTATTGTTTACGCTGACCAGAGATTCAGGAAGGTTTCCCTTGTGTACTTTATGGGTGTTATTGTTCAAGGCCTCTCCATGAGTCGTTTGCAGCTACAGGTTGATTGACTCGCCCTCTGTTCTTGTATTCTCTCTAATAAAATTCAAAGGCATCCTCGTTTATAACGGTACTAGCTAACACCCAACGTGCACTCCTACACCTGAATAAGTTAAATATTAAGGGGTAATTCAACTGTAGTGTAAACATGAATCAAACATGGTGGTTGTTAGAGTCAGTTTTTAATATTAGATTTCAGGTAAACCCCGACTTCCAATGACCGGATTTCGCTGATGTTTGAAGAAGTAATTATTTTCCCACGTTGTGGCGATGTTTTGAAGCAGCTAACTCTCTTCATGCCCGATGTTGTAGTAACATTTTGAAGGATTGGAGTCCCAAAAAGAATTACTGGTTCAGGTTGGGTTTTATTTTCGGTAGAGCTGGAATCTCTTCTCAAGGTCGGTAGTTGGTACACTGGATAGGAAAACACTTTAAAAATCACTAAAAACTGTTTCTTGTAGAAATAATTGTAAATTTATTCACTTCTTGATTTCCCAGCAGATCAAGTAAATGTAGGTGGTATTATTCTTCACCGTCAATTAAAATTAAATTATTTTATTTTCTTGAATCAACTATTCTTCTTGTATTAAATATCACATTTTATCAGGAGAGCTCTATTTCCTTCTATCTTCGTGGAAAGTTATATGCAGAATGACTATTGTAATTCTGTTATAATTTTAAAGAACATTATTACATCACATGATGTTATATTTTAAATTCTATTGGTTAATATAATGTTTAAATTTGATTTGTTAAATCAAGAAGTTAATTGTTTCAACTTCCAATCAGAGTTTAGTATACTTTTATTTAAAAATATTAAGTTAAGCAGGTGTTCTTATTACAGTTATAACAGAAAGCTTTATAATTCTGACAACAATGACTAAAAACAATTTTAAAAGCATTATTAAGAAAGACTGTTATGTACTACAATTTCTTTAAGTGTTAGTGAGACATTTTTATTCAACAATGAACACAATGAAATATTTAGATGTTTTTATTTACTTAAGTTATATTTAAATATTAAAAGAATTTTAAAGTATAAAATTATTAACTTTAACTTCCATACTTATTATGATATTAAAATTCTGCTATATGTTTTGACAATACCTACCTCGTTTTATGCTAATGCGATATACTGAGTTTCGTTGTGAAACATCGGAAATTGCGACAGCTAGAGCGATAATGAATTTTCATTTCAGGTGAACTCCTATACTTAATGATCCGATTTTGCTGGTTAACCAACTCGATCTTACCTTTATTAATTGGTTGTTGTATACCAAGAATTATATATATATATATATATATATATATATATATATAGTAATTCTGCCCGAAGACTGATCCTTCACTGCAATCATAGCATTTTCATGCTATGCTTGCAGCATTACTAGGGAATTGTAGGTGCGGTAGCT
Source organism: Diploptera punctata (assembly GCA_030220185.1). Lineage (NCBI taxonomy): Eukaryota > Metazoa > Arthropoda > Insecta > Blattodea > Blaberidae > Diploptera > Diploptera punctata. The sequence continues at coordinate 48,986 of JASPKZ010007749.1, read as the reverse complement.
TCCCGTTGCTTTCCACACCGGTGAAGGATGATGATGAAGATGATGATAATGGTCATATGATTTCGGGGACCATTTGGACCTTAAATGTTTCCTGACATTTGTATATATATATATATATATATATATATATATATATATAGACCTATATGTATATATGTTATATGTAAGTAAAGTGATCCCACTACAGGCCACAGGAGACCCTTGGGGTAGTAGGAGGTTAAGGCTCTCACTTTTTCTGGACAATCGGCACATGATGTTATCAGCCCTGCGTGACGGCCGCCTTTATCCCCAGAACAAGCGTCTGGTACTCATTTCCGTTAGAGGCTTAGTCGACCCCAAGGTCATAGTGCCGCCAGAGCGTTTGGGTCAGTTTAAGAATCTTGACCCACCGAGACTCGAACCCTCGACCTTCCAGCTTTTGTAGCTCAGTGCCTTAACCACTACGCTATGGCGTGCCCCCATATATATGTAGGCCTATATATATATATATATATATATATATAAAGAGTTTAGAGACTCGGGTACAAATCCCGACTCAAACATTCATTTTTCTTTTCATATCATATATATATATATATATATAGGAAGTTCGGGTAATGTGGACACTTAGGTTTGAGTACACCCTCTTATTGTCTTCTTTAATTGGTGCTGCCCTCAAACAGAAAATGTTTTAACTTCTTCCCCTCATCAACTTTGACGCGTTCAAGGCCAGTTTCTTTTATTCCTTGTGGGAAGAAGGGTTTATTTATGATATTTATGAAAAAGACCACTTAAAAAGTTTTTCAAGCTAAGAATCAATTCTTAATTTCTGCTATTGAATATTACAAATGTTGGAAAAAACTCCTAAATATATTATATTATGTAGATGCTGTTTTAATATACTGACGGGTTTGGTTTGATATTATGTGATATGGTGGCTGTATAAAATAATTAAACATAAGAAGGAAATTCGGTTAATATGGATCCTCCACGAGGACCTGGGTCCACTTTACACGAATACGTATATTTTATCAATGAGGATGCTATCTGTAAATACCATGCACCTAATTGATTTTATTTAATATCCTTGTAATTTTATTAAACCCAAAGGCCGTTGCTTTCTGCAGCTGAATGACGTGTGAATGTTATAAGCAAAAATAAGTTTTTAAAACATTGAATAAATATCAACGCTTTTTAATTATGATCAGTCATAACTATTTTCACATTAATTTATGCCTGTCTATATAAATTAATAGAGTAAATTAACTTAAAAATATACTAAAAGCTAAGGTGAACTCTGGGGTCCACTTTACTCGAATATGAAGGTTAAAGTGGACCTTTCTTGTAATGTAAAAAAGTTTATAAATGATGAAGATGTTTCCATATTTGAATAAAATATAAATGCTATTTCATAGTCACTGTAATTAAAATTGAACTCCCTTAATTAAAATAGGAAAAACAACAAATTCAAATTAGGGATCCATATTACCCGAAGTTCCTCTATTTGTTTTTACTATAGCGGTCGCTAGAGCATTAATAGGTGTACACACTTAATATAGGCTGTGTTAAAGTAAGATTTATTGGATATTCCGTGTCATATATATAAGTCAATGGCACTATCGAACCCGTTGGTTCATGGACGTAAGGACATACGTTGCTACGTTTTCATCCATTCCTTGTATAATCTAATTACCTCAAAGTATGGTTTAGGTTATTCTCCCACCTCATTCTTGGTCTACCAACTGGGGTTTTCACTGTAGTTTTCCTGCAATAAGTTTTCATTCCCCATTCGTGCCACATGTCCTGCCCATCGCAGTCTACGAGACTTAACTGTTATTATATCTGGTTTCCTATAAAGACCATGTAGTTCACTGTTATATAATACATACAGTAGCTAATACCTGGTGTGCGTTCCTTCGGCTAAATGAATGAAATATCAAAGGTTATTTAAATTGTATGGTACACGTTGAGAGGAACCAAACATGGCGGTTGCTTGTCAGTTTTTAATTTCGGATTTCCTGTTTCTCGAATTTCGCTCAGTTTTGGATAATACTTACCTCTGTTTATTTTAATAGTATATACTGAGTTTCGTTGTGAAAAATCGGAGATTGCGACGCTAGAGCTATTTTTAATTTTTCACTTCAGGTGAACTCCTCACCAACATTGTTCAAAATATATATTTAGAAGATGTATTATTGTAATGGAATAAGTCATGTAGGGGAATGGGAATCAACATTAATGACCGTTTACTGCATAATTTATTATTCGCTGATGACCAGATTATAATAGGACAAGATAAAGAAGATATAGAATATATGATCAGAAAGTTGGTCGATGCATTTGAGATAGATGGACTGAAGATAAATTATATTAAAACAGAATATATGGTAATCGGAGGAAATTCAGAAGACCTACAAATAAATAATATGATAATTAAATGTGTTGAAGAATTTAAATATCTTGGATCTATAATAGATAAATCTGGTACTTGTGAAAAGTATATTATGAACAGAGTAAATTGTGCAAGGAAGGCGATTAGATCCCTGAATGGTATTTTATAGAATAGAAATTAGACCAGAAAAACTAAAAAAGAGATTATACAGACAATAATAGAAAGTATACTTACATATGGGTCAGAAAGCTAGACAATAAATGAAAGGATGCAGAAAAGAATCTTGGCGACAGAAATGGATGGACTACGGAGAAGTATGAGAATATCCAGGCTAAAACATATTCAAAATACATATATCAGACAAGAAATGGATGCACAAGAAACGGTTATCGATAGGATAACAAAGAGAGCTCTACAATGGTATGTACATGTACAACGGATGTCGGAAGACCAATGGCCTAAACAGGTGTTGGATTGGATGGTACCAGGCAGAAGGAAGAGGGGGGAGAAGTAGAAGAGCATGGTATGTGGGAATATATGATGCCATGATGAAGAGGGGTATGGAAGATGGTCAATGGGAAGATAGGAATCTCTGGAAATCAGGAATCAAGGGCAAACTGCTGTAAAGTTGAAAGCCTGTATTAAGTAAGTTAAGTAAGTGAACTCCTACACCTAATGGTTTTAGAGGGTCCAATTGTGCATCTGAAAAATTCGTTGACCCACTCAAACACACAAAAAAAATCATAAAAATCGATACAGTCGTTTAGGAGAAGTTCAGTGACATGCACACATACAGAATAATTATATACACAGAGTGAACGGTAATTACACCGACAAACTTCAGGGATTGATTCCTGACTGGAAATGAAGGGAAAAAGGTCCTATAAACATGTGTCCGGAAATGAAAGATGTGCGTGCAACAACAACAAATCGTCCCGGCACACAGTACATAGCATAATCGAATCCACGTCACAACAGATGTTCGAAGTGACCTCCATCGATGCAATGTACGCGTTCACGGCGTATCATGGATTTCCTCACTCTTTCGCATATTCCGGCTCTCTCCGAATAGCGTCACAGGCGACGTGGACACGCTGTTGAAGGGTAAACACATCAGGAACTGGTTCAGCATACACAACGCTTTTCAGATGCCCCCAGAGGTAAAAATCCAGGGGGCTTTAAGTCCGGTGATCTAGCAGGCCATGCAACAGGGGCGAGAAAATAATGTCATTCGTCAGTGCCAACTATCGTGGCAACGATGCATTTATGGACACTTATTCATGGTATATTCATGGTATAATATTATAATGATATTGTGAAAAGAAAATTAATGTCTGAACCACGAATTGAACCGTGGACCTCTAGTTTTCCGTACTAGTGTGCAGTCCACTACACCATTCTACACTTGGCACAAACGTTAACAATTGTGTCTGAATCAGTGGGCTGCACACTTGTACGGAGAACTAGAGGTCTACGGTTCGATTCCTGGTTCAGACATTAATTTTTCTTTTCACAATATCATTATAATATTATAATATGATCCATTATTAGAACTGTGTTAAAATAGCGTATTGGAAAATGTTAAAGAAAACTTATTTTCCTCCATTTCCAGTTAGGAGTCAGTCCTGCAGTTTGTCGGTGTAATTAGAATTCACTCTGTATAAAGATTTGTTTATATGTTAATTAATTTATGTGATATTTGTATGGCCCGGTTGGCGTGGGGATGTAAGTAGGGAGAGGTTAAACTAAGGCAAAGAAAGAAGTAGTGTTTTGTCTGTGTGTTTTCAAATTTTGCATCTGTTTTTCTGGTGTGTTCTATTGTAGAGTGCTGAAAAGTTCTGACTGACAACTTGTGACGATTTGAGGTTAAATATAGCTTTATGTAATTTAACCGATGAACAAATGAAATCACGCGATAAAAAGTGCAGCTAGAGTTAGTTGATAGTGCAGTGTGCGTGTCACTTTTTTTTTTTTGAATCGATGTGGTGTGTGTTCCATTGACACTCGCTCTTCGCTTTAATTAAAACTGGGAGTCGCAGTGTTTATATGACAATTGCCAGTGCGGCCACTACATGCTATTATTTCTATAAATTTCCCTCAAGTGGCTGACAATGAATAATGTTTCTCTCGCGACAATGAAATATCGCCGTTCACTTGTCCTGCAAACTAAATTAATTGCATATTTTCGTTAAAAAGATCGTTTCTAGATAAAAGTGATTCTAAAACTCACTTCTGAATTTATCATTTCTAATTCGATAAAATGTGAGTACGTTAAATTGAATTGATGTTCTAGCGTAAATGACAGTGTATGGATCTTGGAACGGAAACAAATGACTGCAGCCTGACAACTTCAGATAAAATCCCAGAAACATCTCCACCCATTCTCCCGAATCTAATGACCTCATTCTTGGCCTATCAACTGGGGGTTTTCTCTCCGGTCTACTTACAAGGAGTTACCATGCCCTTATTTCATTCCAGCACATCGCAGTCTACGAGATTTAACTGTTCTTATTTCATCCTATTTTCTATAAAAATGTAGCTCACTGTTATGTAGTATTCTCCATTCGGCTGTCGGTTCATCTCTCTTTGGTTAAAAAAAATTCTAAGAACTTAATTCTCAAATACTCGTAACATTTTCTCCTCTCTTAAAGTAAGAGTCCATGTTCGCATCCATGTAACATAACTGGGTGAATAACAGTTATATATATTTTGAGTTTAATTTGTTTTTAGAGAAGTTGAGATGACAAGAGTCTCTGTAATGCGTAATAGCGTGCATTTCTAAAATGTATTTATTTATTTTACCTGATGGAATTAAGACCTTAAGGTCTTCTCTTCAACTTCACCAAGTTAAATCATATAATAATAATAATAATAATAATAATAATAATAATAATAATAATAATAGTAATAATAATAACTTACTCACGGGCACTATCGAACCCGTAGGGTCATGGCCGCGCGGACATAAACTCTCCATAATCCCTATCCTGAGCTAATGTTTTCCAATCATTCTCTGTATAATCTACTTCCCTCAAATGATAGTTAAGGTTATTCTCCCACCTCATTCTTGGTCTACCAATTGGGCGTTTTCCCTCTGGTTTTCCTACAAGAATCTTCCATGCACATCTTTCACTCCTCATTCGTGTCACATGTCCTGTTAATCGCAGTCTACGAGATTTAACTGTTCTTATTATATCTGGCTTCCTATTAAGACCATGTAGTTCACTGTTGTGTAGTCTTCTCCATTCACCTATCCATCTCAAATAATAATAATAATAATAATAATAATAATAATAATAATAATAATAATAATAATAATACTGATTAATTATCTACATGTTGATTAATAATACATAACAGGCATAGGCTACACAATACAGAGTTGACGAGGAAATAATAATAACCTATAATTTGATTAAGTAATTGGCATGGTAAAAAAAAGTGTAAATTATAAAAGAATAATAAGAATATACATTTAAACACGGTTGTTTATTATATTGTCTAAGGAAATAGCCTATTTAGTGACTTTTTTAAAAATGTTTTTGAGTCGGGGAGGGAATTCCAGAGTTGGGTGGCTCAAACAATGAAGGATGATGAATAGTGAGATGTTCGATGTAGAGGAATAGCTAGAGTTAAATTTTCCCTCGAACGAGTGTTTAGTTATGGTGGGAAGATAGTGAATGGAAGTGAGTAGAAATATAAAGGGGTGATGAGGTGGATAAAGTGTTGTATGAAAAGCAGAGACAATGTATCTTTCTCCTGTCTACCAATCGGAGCCAACACAACATTTCAAATACTGGAGTTATGTGGTCTGATTTACGGAGGTTGCATATATATATATATATATATAACGTGCACAAGCATTATGAACTCATTGCAGTCTTTGTCCGGATGTGATACTCATGTCGGTTAAGAGTAAGTCACAATTATCGAAATGCGGCATAATAAAAGTTGAGACAAGAATTTAACCTATGTTTAAATTTTATATACACCTTTTATTATTATTGTGGTTTTTATTATTTAAGAATATTCCATAATATAGTGGTTCTCTTTCACAACTCCTTTAAAAAAACGTTAAACAGAAAATACATAAAACTATTATTGTACCAGTTATATTATATGGATGCGAAACACGGACTCTTACTTTAAGGGAGGAAATGATATTACGAGTATTTGAGAATAAAGTACTTAGAAACATTTTTGGACCAAAGAGAGATGAACAGACAAGTGAATGGAGAAGACTACTTAACATTGAACTACATGGTCTTTAGAGGAAGCCAGATATAATAACAACAGTTAAGTCTCGTAGACTGCGATGGACAGGACATGTGGCACGTATGGGGAATGAAAGAGTTGCATGGAAGCTTCTTGTAGGAAAACCAGAAGGAAAGCGCCGAGTTGGTAGACCAAGAATGAGGTGGGAGAATAACATTAACTGTGATTTGAGGGAAGTAGATTATACAGGGAATGATTGGAAAGCATTAGCTCAGGATAGGGATGTATGGAGAATTTATGTCCGCGCGGCCATGAACCTACGGGTTCGATAGTGTGAGTAAGTAAGTGTTTCTCTTTCAACTCAAAGTAATTTGTCGCCAGAGGTTCCTGTCTGAAGCATCTTCTTCCCTCATATCTCTAGCTTCCGTACTTCTCCTCACTTCATCTATCCAAAGTTCTCTAGGTCTGCCTCTTTCATTAGCTTTCCAATCAAGGATCTTCTTTCGTATTCTCTGTTCTTCCATTGTTATGAGGTGTCCATACCAAACTTTTTTCTTCTATTTTTCCTAATATGTTTATTTCAACTTGCATAATTCCCTATATTGTGCTGTTTCTGACCTTATCCCTTCTTGAAATTCTTGTCGATCGCCTCCAAAAATCCATTTCTACTGCTAACAGCTTGTTGGCTTGTATTCTACTTACTGTCCAGGTTTCGGACGCATATAATAAAATGCTTTGTAACACAACTTGAAATATAGTTTTCTTCCAAAGCATTGAGTTTAACATACCAATGGTTCTTCTTCCACGAGTTATTTTTCTGGTGATTATTATTATTATTATTATTATTATTATTACTAATCACTAGCTAATACCCGGCGTGCGCTGCTACGCCTAATTAAATGAAAATTAATATGCTTTTATGTTTATTTGAATAAGTAAGAGGAAAAATAATTATAAATTTATATTTTGTATATACTACGTGCTGATTACCCGGTGTTGCCCGGGAATCTACATATCTCGATCTTCCTGGCATAAATGAGCTAAAAGACAAAATTCGTTATGTGCTGCTATGCTTGCACAGGAATCTACGTACTTGTCTCGATCTTCTTGGCATCAATGAAAGGCAAAAATGGTTATTGTGAGTTATCCGTAAGAGATAAACATATGCTGTCGCGGACTTTTTTGTAGAGCTTTTTGAGATATTCAATTCTGTGTACATTAATTTTGTGTATTTGTTATGGTTTAGGCAGCGTAAGCCATTTAAGCGTCCACAGAGCTGCTTTTTTCACGTTTTCCACTATAAAGGGCGATTTTTAAGGGTGTAGGAGTTGAGTATCACAATTCTCTTATAGCTTATGTTCATCCCGTGAATCTCCTGAACATTTTGCAAAAAGCCCCATCACAATCGGATCAACGGTATGGCCGCGTATAAAGTACGAACGAACAAACAAACAAACAAACATTCATTTTTATATGTTACATTACTTTACATGCAATTAATTTTTTCTGTGTTCGCAGGTGAGTGCTACCCTGGTACTTCTGTATTCGGTGAGTTGAAATATTGTATTGATTAACGTGCTGTGTTGGAATTGACAAATATATGTAAGTTAGATTCATCCATGTTTACTACAGTGGAATAGCCAAATTATTTTCTGTGCGCGCAGATATTACAGAGTTTAGAAAGTATATATGGTAAATTTTTACTTGCAGTTTTTTACCCGAAGGTTTTTAACAAAAATAAACTCTATGTCGCGAGAAGTCTAGATGTCCTTTGCTCTAACAGCTGGCTGCTGGCCTCACATCCGCATGTGTTAATCACAGAGGTACACGATTATTCAGCCAGTGCCGAGGTGACATGTGTTCAAGATATCAGGTTCCTCAGCCGTTACACTGGTTTTCTCAATCTGGAGCCGCTACTTATTGTAGCTACCCAAATGCCTCACAATGCTGGGTAGGTGGCGGTACCATACTGGCTGAAATTTTATGAGAAAATGTCTTTCCCCGTGAAGACTCGAAGCAGCGCAAGTCCCGTAGCTCTGCACCTAGGCATCTTGTCTCAACCATTCGGCTAGTAGAAGAACAGTGGTTGTTACCTCTATTATGAAAATTAAGTTAGAATTAGTAATCAAATTGTTGATAAATTCTCAAAAAATCGATCTTACTTACTCTTTGACTCTGCATACCTTGATGAGCTTCGATCTCCTTCATAACATTCTTCTATTCCTCTTTTTGCTGAGCCAATCTTCTCATCTTCGTATCTGTAGTTTTTTCAAGTCTTGCTCCACATCCTGCAACCACTTCTTTCTTGGTCTCTCCACTCTTTTAACCCTTTCGCCTCAAAAGACGAGATAGACTCGCCGTCAGTTAAATGACCTTCAACTCAGAAGAAAAGGTACACTCGCTTAACTCTGCTGTTATATGTTTTGCAATATTTAGTACATCCCTTGGCAAGGTAATGCTTTGTTAACATTTATTAAAAGTAGAGGAATGTGTTTTGGCCTTCACCCTTATTGTGATCTCAAGTACCGTTATATTTTGTTTGTTTTGAATGTCTGAAAATAGACAATATTATTTACGGTGATTAAAAATTCGATTTCTGGGGAAATGCATTGAGCATTCAAACATGAAACGAATGGTTTAACCCCTATAATATTGTCGTGTGGTAGACGTTATGGTATCCTGTTGTTCTCCATTTATGTAGAACCATCCTAGCCGTAAAGACTTTACATATCTTCTCGTCAACACTATATTATTTAATCTCTGTTTTATTTCTTACTCTGTATACCTCATTTTCACAGATTGGTCCATATGTCCTTCATATATATATTTTTTTTCAATTATTGTCATTGACTCTCTAACTTCCTTATTCATAACCCATACTTATGTGTGGTCTTATACAGTTTTAGTTTAGTTTATTTCGTGAATAAACTTGATTTTATTTTGTTTATTAAGTATTTTCTCTACATTTCAGTAGTTATCCTTAAGACCAAATATATTTTGCTCGGCCACAGATTTCTATCCTGATCATCTTCTTCTTTGAGGTCTCTGCTGATCATGTTTCTTCTCACTTCATCCATCCCCTGTTCCCTGGGTTTCCTCCTCCTCCTGCCTTCAGCATTCCAATCCAGCATCATTCTTGGGATTCTATTATTCTCCTTCCTCTTCAGATATCTACACCATTCCAATCTTCATTCTTCTATAATAATGTTTAATATTCATTATATCTCTAATTTTCTGGTTCCGAATTTTCTCTCTCTTAATTTTCTGGTTCCAATTTTTCTTTTTTTGATTTTCTTCATGCCCTTCACCAATAAATCCATATTGCTAGGGGTCCCTGTCTCGGAACAGACTGCTGCCTTGTAGGTAGACGTTGGCTTGTCAAAGGCTAGGGGAAGAAAACCTCGAAAATAAATAATCTGGTCCTCCAGATTGGGGGTTGTAGCGATGGGCTAACTGCCCGTCGTACATAAAAATCACGCAATACTAAAAGGCACAAAGAAATTAAAACTTGATTTTATGAGTTTCATATTAACCCTTAAATTGGCAAAACACAGATTTCTTCTGCTAGTTATTTGAATGTGGCGGACCGCAGTGAAAACGGAATCTTGTATAACTGTTATTATTAGGTATATTGTATAATTATACACACGTTTAAGTGGTTTCATTTTGTTCGTTTTCTTCTGATTTGTTTAAAACATTAAATTAACTGAACCGAATGATGTATCCAAATGGATACATTATGAATTTAAGGGTTAAGCTCTATTTCCAATCATTATTATATTATTTATCTCTTGTGACGAAGATCGTTCGTTATTTATTCGTACTCCCAAATATGTTAATTACTTTATTCTTTCAAATTTGTGGTTTCACATTTTAATTCTCTGTCTGTCATCTTTTACATATTCTTCTTATTCTTCTTCTTCTGCACTTGACGGGCTAGGCAAATTGCCTGTTGCGCCTCACAGTTGTTCTGTCCATCTTCCTATATTTTTTTATATCTTAGCTTGTAGTTAAATGCTGCATTTGGTAATCTTGTTACATTCATTCTTTATACATGTCTAAACCATTTATCTTTGTACGTATTCCTTGGACTTTCATTCAGTGGATATATATTTAACTCTTATATCTTCATTCAATCTTGTGCAGCCTTTTGTTCTTCTAAGGAAGTTCATTTCTACCCTTTGTATTCTACTTTGTAATTTTTTGGTCATTACCCAAGTTTCACTCCCATAGAGTAATGCAGGAACTGCCAATGTTTTATAAAACTTCAATCTAGTATCCCTTCTTGTTTTATTATTTAATGCTTTATATATAGTTCCGCGTATCATTTGACATTTCAACAGTTTCTTATTTATATCTCTTTCAGTTTATGTGTTTATGGTAAAATTACAACCCAAATAATTAAAATTTGTTCTAGAGGTTTGTTGTCTGTTATGATTTTTGATTTTATGTGTTCATTTCCCCAAAAGTCATTATTTTTTGTTTTTTTCACTTGATATTTTAAAATTATATTATTGGCATAACTGATTTAATTGGTGCACCGCAAATTATTTTCATTTTCTTGAATAATAACCACATCATCAGCATACATTAAAACGTTTAATATTTTTAAAACGATTCATTGTTATACCTATATTGACATTTCTTTTTCAATTTTGGATGATGTCATTAATATATACATTAAAAAAGAGTAGGTGATAAATTGCACCCTTGTCTTACACCTTTTTTTTATTAAAATAGTTTCTGTATTTGATGTGCCTACGTTAATAATAATTTGAAATTAAATTACAAGACATATATTTATATATATATATATATATATATATATATATATATATATATATATTCTTCTGAACGCGACCGGATCTACTTTGATGATGAATTTTTGTGTGTGTATTTGAGTGCGTCGCTGGATGGTTTAGATTTACAATTGGACCCTCTAAAGCCATTAGATATAGAGTTAACCTGAAATGAAGATTTAAAAATAGTTCTAGCAGTCACAATGTTCAATGTTTCACAACGAAACTCAGCATATCTTATAAAAATAAACCGAGGTAGATACTATCAAAAAATGAGCGTAATTCGACTATTAGAAGTGAAGGTTTACTTGAAATCTGCCATGTTTGGTTCGTCTCAGCGTATACCATACAATTTAATTAACCTTTAATATTTGATTTATTTAGGCGTAGCAACGCACCCCGGGTATTAGCTAATTCTAAGTATAAATATTTAATTCACCCATTTATATGTTCACTCGAACCCCGACCTTTAGGCTTGTATCGTATAGCTTTAACCAACTATGCTCTCGTTGATGTAATGACTTTGAGGCACAATTTGTGTCTAAATATTTGTAACATTACATTTGATTTATTTTAATGCAGTTCTGCAGCAGTTTGTGGCAATCCGTATTGGATAACTGCATTACTGTGGGTGCAAAAGTTATTGTGGTGGTTGCACAAAACAATAATTTGTATTATGACACAGAGGTCATCAGTCAGACCGCTAGATTACGCTAGTGTCGCAGTGCTATTACACATTACAGGGACTCTTGTCCCGTCCACCGCTGTGGTCTGGAGGTAGCGTGCTGTCTTGTCACGCAGCGGGCCCGGGTTCGATCTCCTGTCAGGACAGTTTCTTGGGTGATGTTTATATCGGGGTTTTTTCTCACCTGTAAGACAAATGTCTGGAAACTTTAAGGCCCAAACGGTCCCCGAACATCATATGGCCATCGCAATTATCATCATTCATATTTATCTTGGATATAAGTAATAAAAATAAAATGAATATATATCATACAATTGTTAAAAGCACCATTACTTATGGAGCAGAACTTTGACCATTAACAACAAAAACAAATAAGTACCTTTTGGCAACGGAAATTGATTTTATACGAAGGGCCGCAAGAATTTCAAGAAGAGAAAAAATTAGGAACTTAGTTATAAGGGAGAAAATGAAGATTGAAGACACTATTTTAGATTATATTAAAACTCAGCAATTAAGATGGTACGGACATGTCCAGCGAATGGAAGAGGATCGACTACCAAAATATGTTTCGGAATGGAAACCTGAGGGAAGACGAAGCAGAGGAAGATCTAAAACCTCCTGGAGTCAGGGAATATGTTTATATATGAAGGAGAAACATCTACAACCAGGAGATTGGATGGACCGACAAAATTGGCTATTATGAATCGGACGATGTCAAAGACATTAATCAATCGATGATCTATCTATCTATTACGCTTAGGATTAAGGACTCTCCTGGCGCACCACTATCATCATCACCCGTCATATCATCGGGGCAACGTAATCCCGCCTTCCAGGCGCCCCAGCCTCAGAAACGGGTTACAATCACGCCAATGCCAGGAGAGAAAAACAGAAATGTCAAAAGGGGCAACCTGGGGCATTAAAAAAAGGAAAAGGACTCTTGTCTCAACTTCTCTAGAAACATTAACCTAAAAATATATAAAACTGTTATTCTCCCAGTTATATTGTATGGATGTGAAACATGGACTCTTACTTTAAGAGAAGTTAAAAAAAATACGAGTATTTGAGAATAAAGTTCTTAGAAAAATGTTTCGACCAAAGAGAGATGAACAGACAGGTGAATGGAGAAGATTACATAACGGAGAGCTACATGATATTTATAGAAAATCAGATATAATAAGAACACTTAAGATTAGTGGATTTCAATGGGCAGGACATATGGCCTGAATGGGGTTTGAAAGAGGGCCACGGAAGCTTCTTGTAGGAAAACCAGAGGAAAAACGCCCAGTTGTTAGACCTGAAATGAGGTGGAAGAATAACATTAATTATCATTTGAAGGAATTAAATTGTACAGGGGATAATTGAAAAAAACATTAGCTTAGGATAGAGATGTATGGAGAGCTTATGTCCGCGCGGCCATGAATTTTCGGGTTCGTTAGTGCCAGTTAGTTATGTAATGGAAGTCCCTAAACTCTAATTTCTGAAGAATTGTGAATATAACGTTGGTAATAAGGCCATTGTTCCTACTTGGTAACTGTCCTCGGCTGGTTTATGCAGCTACAAGATGTATTGTACACACATCAACGCCGTTACAAAGCAGTTGTGTTCTCCTGGTTGTAGATAACACACACAACAGCACGTTTTCATTATTATACAGCATGTGACGTAAGTCAGTTAACATGGTTCCAAGGAAAACAATGAGATTGGTTGAAACTGGAGTTTGAATAGAATAGATTTAGAATAGATTTATTTAGCCTGGTGGAGTTAAGGCCATGTGGCCTTTTCTTCCACTCACCAGGACAATCATATGTTAGTTTTAAATAAAAAAATACAATAACAGTACGTACTAAACAATTAAATATCTGTCAAACTGAACAATAATGAAAATAATGTCTAATAATACAATAAAATTAAATATAATTAAAATTAAACTAATGGAATAACGTATACTAAAAGGAATAACAGCTCGAATCCACTATACATAAAAAGAAAAGAAAACATATATACAAAGAATGTTATAAACTATAATGAATTAAACTATCGCTTATATATAAGACATTAGGTACATATATATTCACAAATCTTAATAATTGTTTTATTAAATAATAAAAAAACTATTAATAGTTTAAAAAGTAATATTAGTGAGATGTTTCTGTTAATTATATTTTCAATTTGTTTCTGGAAGATGGTAAAGTTTGGCAGTCTCTGACATAGGGTGGAAGAGAATTCCATGTTCTAGCAAGAGAAACTGTAAACGATTTCAAGTACTAGGTAGCGTGATGAGGAGGGATATATAGGATACTGTGCTCAAGGGATCCGGTATCTAATTTATATGTATCAGAGAGTCAAGTGAAGCATTGTGATAAATAATAAGGTAATGATGTGTGTAATATTTTATAGAGAAGAGATAGGGAATGAATGGTTGTACGATCTCGGGATCTTCAGAATAGAATCTCAAACACTACTACTTGAGGCAATTTGCTAACTAGGGAACAATTTTGGTAGTTGTGTTTTATATAGATGTTGTAACCTACATGAAATACTATATTAACATTTTTGGTTAACTGACTTATGCTGCACCCTAAATTGTTCACAATAGACCGAGTTGGCTCACACGGTAGATTTTGAGAATCTTATTCCGGTGATCCTGGATTCAAACACCGGTGCCGGTGAATGGGGAATGAAAGAGGATCATGGAAGCTTATTGTAGGAAAACCAAAGGGAAAACGCCCAAATGCTGGACGAAGAATGAAGTGGGAGAATAACATTATCCATGATTTGAGGGGAGTAGATTATACAGGGGATGATTGGAAAGCATTGGTCCAAGATAGGGATGTGTGTCCGCGCGGCCATGAACCTACGGATTCGATATTGCTAGCGAGTTAGTTATATTTTGAACTTTTCTGGTGCTCCAGGATTCGAAACTGTGATCCGAGTTGGGGGCGTGGACATGTGTTAATTAAAAGATTATTAAAGTAAATTTCTTAATGAGTTTGTTGAAGAGACTCGCTGAAAGAACAAAGCGATTTGTCTTCCATTATTTCAGGAGTAGATCAATCATCTAGTGTTGTCTTCGCCGTCATTACAATCTCTTGTCTCACATCTCCCTTAATTTTCGCTTTGCATGCTTCGTGCTACCATTCTCTGCGTCCTATTTCCCATTCTATTATTTTAAATGGTGCACTTAGCCTTGTATCATTGTTAATATAACACTTAGCCATTTCAAAGTAAAGTTTTTAACGTATCCAATCAGAATGACACTTTCTATTTTCATATGCCATCCTACGATTCCACCCACTGCCACCATTACTGAACACGGAGTTTTATGGCCACACAGACATACCAAAATCATTTTCTGTACTGTATCCGAACTATGCTCCAGTTGTACTGTAAACAAACTTGCACAAGGTACAGTCCAGGTCTGGTAAATGTAGCCGTCTTGGTCAAACCAAAGGCGCATGGCAGGAGGGAACATTACCGAGTGGGGGAGAGAACTAGTAGTCATGCAAAAACATTTTCTTAATAATAATAATAATAATAATAATAATAATAATAATAATAATAATAATAATAATATATTTTTAATTAGGAATATTCCACAATACAGTGTTACTCCTTCAACAAAGTGATTTTCGCCAGAGATTCCTGTCTAGAGCATCTTCTTCCCTCAGATCCCTAGCTTTCATACTTCTCCTCACTCCATCCATCCAATGTTCTCTAGGTCTGCCTCTTCCACTTCTTCCATTAGCTTTCCAATTAATGATCTTCTTTGGTATTCTCTCTTCTCCCATACTTATGAGGTGGCCATACCATTTTAAACGTTTTTCTTCTATTTTTTCTAATGTGTTTTTTTTCAACTTCCATAATTTCTCTTACTGTGCTGTTTCTGACTTTATCCCTTCTTGAAATTCTTGTTGATCGCCTCCAAAAATCCATTTCTACTGCTAACAGTTTATTGGCTTCTTTTCTACTTACTGTCCAAGTTTCGGACCCATATAATAAAATGCTTTGTAACAGAACTTGAAATATAGTTTTCTTCGTTCTTTATATTATATTTCTATTCCAGAGAACTGAGTGTGGGGTTGTTAGTCCCCATCGGGCGCCTCCCCAGGTGGTGGGTAGGGGAATGCTTCCCAGATATGAGTGGTATCGGTGAAAACTAAGTTACTGCCTTGTAGTTTAGTGTTGATTCACTAAAGTCTAGAGGAAGACAAATCTTGATTACAAATTACCTGGTCCTCCAGGTTGGGGGTTGTAGCAATGGGCCAGCTCCTCATTCTACTGAAGAATGTACAATACTAAAGAAACCTAAAGAGAAGAATGCCGGACGGAATTGCCTATAACGAACTAGTAGTAAAAGGTTAATGAATATTGAATGTTGGAATAATAATAACAATAATATTAATAATAATAATAATAATAATAATAACCTAATTGTTGCAAAAACAACGCTATTCTATAATGAACATTTCAAAGTTATTAGACATCAAAACTATTCACTAACACAGAACTAGTAGATAAGAAAATTCAACGTGCAGTAACTACTATGTTTTCTAAACTGAGTGTAGTTGCTGGTAGTACCTACAACTCATCCTCCCCTCTTACCGCACCATACACCATGGACACCTCAAATGCGACTAAAGATACCACAACTGCATAGTATATACCTAGCCGGAACCTTCTGTTGGAGAAACCGTGGTACTTCTTTTACCCGCCATATGATTGAATTGTGTACGCCCATCGCAGTCTATCAGACTTAACTGTTCTTATTATATTTGGCTTCTTATAAAGATCATCTAGCTGTTCTCTGTTATGTAGTGTTTTCTCCATCGGCATGTCTGTTCATCTCTCTTTGGTCCAAAATGTTTCCTAAGAACTGTATTCTCAAATAGTTATAATATTTTTCCTCCCTTAAAGTAAGAGTCCAGGTTACACATCCATGTAATATAACTGGTAGAATAACTGTTTTATATATTTTCAGTTTAATTTTTTAGGTATTTGGACTAATTATTTCTACTTCGTATTTAATTAACGCGTATTTTTGTTAATTTGATAAATGCTCCTTTGATGTAGCCTGCTGCCCATAGTATGTGATTAAATGAAACGAGAAATGTCACAGAAATAAATAGTTTTACTATAAATAACTGACTTGTGTTACGTAATTATTCTCCCCTGCACATTCATCTGATAACTTAGTCATGTTATTATCCCATTATGTTATGTTGGCAGAACTGTAATGGAAACACATTTATAACCTTAACGTCAATATGATTATAATTAATTATCCAAAACAGAGATGATGATGATGATAATAATAATAATACAAATAATAATAATAATAATAATAATAATAATAATAATAATAATAATAATAATAAAGCAAAGATAATAGCAACCATGAAATAATAATGATATAAATAAAAACAGTTAGGTTTCGTAGGCTGCGATGGGCAGGACATGTAGCACGAATGGGGAATGATAGAAGTGCATGGAAGCTTCTTCTAGGAAACACAGAGGGAAAACGCCCAGTTGGTAGTTCAAGAATGAGGTGGGAGAATAACATTATAATTATAAAACTTCTATACCATTTTTTATATATATATATATATATATATATATATATATATATATACTGTCGTTCTCAACTTCAATAATTCGTTTGTAATCTTCGTAAAGCTTTTCGAAGTCTTAGCTTCATCTTCATGACTTTTCTTGTTATTGAATTTATTTATAAATTTTATATAGGGAGCTTTGGTTGCTAGGGATATTTTCATTCAATAAATTATTATTTTCTGCCTCCTTGGCGATTTCCATTTCTTCCAAAATATTAATTTCTTGTTTGTTTTCTTTGTGTATTATTGTTACTGTTTCTTCTATTTTGCCAAATTGATGGTTGGTTTTTGAAATAACATTATGCATGATTTGAGAGAAGTAGATTATACAGGGAATGATTGGAAAACATTGGATGGGGATAGGGATGTATGGAGAGCTTATGTCCGCGCGGCTATGAACCAACGGGTTCGATAGAGCCAGTTAGTTGTTAGTTAATATTATTGATGATGATAATAATAATAATAATAATGATAATTACAACAATAACAATACAATAATAACAATAATAATGATTTTGTTATTCATTTATAAACAGGTTTAGAGTGTATTGAAACATGTTCCTGTGCCCAAAGTTTGTTTACATTTTTATCTTCTTTCTCCATTCTTCTCTATCTTCCAATTCCAATTCTTCCAGACCTATTTCCATCATACCTCTTCTTATATCATCCATCTATTTAAATCTAGGTCGACCTCTCCTTCCTTTCCCAGGTGGAATCCATTCCAAAGCTTGTCTGGGTAATATTTTCTCTGAGACCCTACGTATTTGACCATACCATTCTAGCTGTCTATATCTCACTAAATCTAATATTGAATTTTGAACTTTGATTTATTGTCTGATGATTGTATTTCTAATTTTTTCCAATTTAGAATGCCTAGTTGAACGAATAAAATAATTCAGTAAACTTTAATTTTTAAAATCAAATATTTATTCAAATCATGATATTAATAATAAAACAAAAATAATAATAATAATAATAATAATAATAATAATAATAATACCTAACCTAACCTAACCTAATTATAATAATAATAATAATAATAATAATATTATTATTATTATTATTATTATTATTATTATTATATCCTTAACTCGTGTCCAACTCAGGATCGGGTCGTGGAATGAGATGAGGCCTATATATTTATAGAGGTATGTGAATGACAAGGGTGCTGGCCGACCACTCCTGACGCACCATCACGGGGACAGATGATTGAAATGAAAGGGAATGGATGAGATGAGTATGGATAAATGGTGGAATGAAATTTGTGTCAGGAGAAAACGGGAGAAACCCCGATAAAAACCTGCCCAAGCTCCGTTTCGTCCACTACAAAACCCACATGGAGTGACCGAGACTCTAGCGGTGAGAGGAGTGGAGCGTCTAATCGCTTGGACCACGGAGCCGCCTTTTTGATGATAATAATAATAATAATAATAATAATAATAATAATGACAATTACAACAATAATAATACAATCATAACTATAATAATGATAATATTCTATTAACCCTTAAATTCGTAATGTATCCTTTTGGACACATCAGTTGGTTTAATTAATTTAATATTTTAAATAAATCAGAAGAAAACGAACAAAAATAAACCACTTAAATGTGTGTCTAATTACACAATATACGTAATAATAACTGTAATACAAAATTCTGTTTTCACTGCGGTCCGCCACATTTAAATAACTAACAGAAGAAATTTGTGTTTTACCAATTTAAGGGTTAATAATAAAAATTACAATTATAATTATAACAAGAAGAACAGTAAAATTCCAAATGTTAACCACTAAATTGGCTAACACTGAATGTCAGTAATTAAGATGCAGGGCAAGCCCTGATTTTCCCGCTTTAGGGACTTGTCAGTGCCCTCTTCGGGTGAATTTTAAATTAGTTTGTGCGGTTTTTATAAAATAAAATCATTGGTTGCGATTAAAAATATATGTCCGGACATGGAGGGGAGAGTCTATGTTAGAGAAATGTGTTGAGAAACTAGAGAAAACGACTTTTGGTGGTTAGGATTTTAAGAATTTTTTAAAGCTCCGGGAGGGATGAAAACCGAGAAAAAAGCTGCTAGAGATATATATGTGTATGCAATTTGGAAAAGTATTTGTATTTATACTATATACTATACTATGTGTTGGAAGCTCAATTTCTTCTCCAACATACATCCCCTCCCCAGGCCCGCCAAGTAAACATCCAGTATTCCGGAAGCATCCTCGACAGCCGAGAAGGGAAGCAGTGGTTCATGAAACCGACTTCCGGCTACTTTAGGGCTTTATGTACCCTATTTAGCCCTTTTGATATATATTGTTCGTCGATAATAGCGAGTGATTTATCCAGTACTTATAATAACAGCCGTAGATCGACAAGCAAAGGCCCAATGGTTGGACATTAGAAAGCCTTTCATCAGATCCTTGTTGAATTGAATTAATTTACTTGTTGTTTTATGTTAGAATGTTGAAGCCTTCAGAAGACATGTGACAAGGCATGACGCACCCTCTCCTCTAGCCTTGGGTGTACAGATTTGAGTGGTTTGATTTAATGTATTTCAGAGGTATTTTTATCAAATATATATGTAACAGTGCTATTATGTTGTCTTTCGTTATTGCAATTGATTTCTATATGCATATGGTTTCTTTCTGATTAAATATATAATTTAATAGTGTTCTTATTCTTTGATGAGGACTTCATTTCGTTTCATTATTTTTCATATTGGCGATATTATATTTGTTAGTTTAAGATTGGTACTTATTTATAGTTCTTTAAGTCTGAATGCAGTGGTATTGATAGTTGCATTTTGAATAATATTGCTAATTTGTGGTCTATTTGTTGTTCTTAATTTATATTTTAAACTGAGGGTTTTAATGGTTTCAGTAATTGGTTCCGTTTTGGAGAGGTTATGGAGCGGTGTGGTTGGAAAATACTTTTTCAATTTCAAACAGATTCTTATTGCTTTCCTGTAGACTCTATTTAATTTGTTGCTGTTTGTTTTATCTAGATTAAGTAAAAATGGCGCAGCATATGTGAGGGAAGACCTTGTTATTGTGTTTACTAAGTGTACTTTTGTCATGTTATTTAAGTGGAAGTTGTTTCGTGAGAATAGATGAAGAGTTTTCGTAAAATACTGTGTTCGTGTGATTAATTTATTTATGTGTTCTGTTAAGCTAAGTCTATCTGTAATTGTAATGCCTAAGTATTGTAATTGTTTTTATATGGAATGGGAGTGTTGTCTATGATTATTGAGTGTTGTAGGAGCATCTGCTTTTTACGTCTTTTTCGTTTTATTAGGATAGCTTGTGTTTTGTCTGTATTTATAGTAATTCGCCATTGTCTTGTCCAGTCCATGTAGCATGATAGGATTTTGTTCATTTTAGCACTGGTCATGTCCACCCGCGGTGCCGACACCCAAAAACAAGTGTCGTCCGCGAACTGGGCAAGTCCAGTGCTATTTTCAACCGGTTGAGGAATATCAAGTACATATAAATTGTAGAGTGTTGGACTAATTGCAGAGCCTTGTGGTGATCCTGCATTCATGTCAATTTCTGTAGAAAGATGGTAATTTATTTTAACATTAGCTTTCCTATTGGTTAGGAAATTAGAAATCCATCTTATGAGGCTGATTGGATAATTTAGGCGTGTAAGTTTGATTCTTAATCCATCATACCACATGGCGTCGAAAGCTTTTTGAACGTCCATAGCAACTAAGATTGATGTTAGATCTTGATTAGAATGTGTACTTTCTATATAATTTTGTCGAGTCAATTATTTAAGTTTGGCGGACCGCCGTGAAAACGAAATTACGCACGGCTGTTATTATTGTATATATTACAGTGTAACCCCCGAAAGTCCAATTAAATCACACGGACTGACTTACACCTTAGAAAACGTGAAAGCAAGATTCCTAAAAGCAACAATGGAGATCTCAAAATATGCTCCATCTAGACTTGCAAGAGTTAGCACGGGAAACTTTCCTCATGGAAGATCTACACACAAAGTTCCTGCTACCAGCTACTAAACAGGAAGCTAAATTGAAGGAGATATGACAAAAGAAGAGAAAAAAATACTGGACGATTTTTACGCAACAGATGCAATGATCAATCGAGACTGGACTGGACCAAGTAACAAGATACGCAGTACAATAATAAAACTGGCAGCGCATGGATATCACCACCAACTCTGCAAAATTTCAAACTATCATGATCCGTCAATAGACTCCGTGTGTAAGCTCTGTGATGCACCTTGTGCAAGATACCATTTCAATTTCTGTTTAAAGAGAACAAAATCGTTGCTGGCTTACAGCAGAGACCTAATCTAATGCACATTTGTGCGCGCTTCTTCCTATTATTATTATTATTATTATTATTATTATTATTATTATTATTATTATTATTATTATTATTATTATTATTATTATTAATATTGTTATCGTTACTGTTATTATTAATATTATTATTATTAAATTAATTATTATTATTAGTATTAAATTAATTATTATTATTATTAAATTAATTATTATTATTATTATTATTATTATTATACACACACTGAAGAATATAAGTACTTGGGAATTAAAATTACTGAAGATGGAAAACAAGAAACACAGATAAGAAACAGGATCAATATAGGAAAGTATGCTATATCTGCCCTAAATGGAATAGTATGGGGCAAACATATCTTCAAAGAAACAAAAAAACTATGTTTAATACAATAATCAGAAGCATTATTACCTATGGAGCTGATGTGTGGGCTTTAAATGCATAAATTAAAAAAAAAAAAATTGCTCCCCACTGAAATGGACTACTGGAGACGTGCTGCAAGAATATCCAGGATGGATAAAATCAGAAATTCATATATAAAAGAAAAAATGCAGGTACAATATTCAATATTAGATTTTTATAAAGAAGAAACAATTAAATTGGTACGGACACATTAGAAGAATGGAAGAAGGAAGACTACCTAAGATAATCATGGATTGGGAACCACAGGGAAGGAAAAAGAAGGGTAGACCAAATATTACGTGGATTCAGGGAATCAATGAAGCTAAGAGGGAATGAGAAATAGAAGAAGATATATGGGTGAACAGACAGGAATGGAAAAATGTGTTGAAACAAATGTGTAGTTAACTGTGAACATGGGTACTGGAAAAAGGTATATTCATTGTAAAAGCCGGAATAATAAAATAATAAAAATTATTATTATTATTATTATTATTATTATTATTATTATTATTATTATTATTATTATTAGATACAAGCTAATACCCAGAGTGCTCTGCTACGCCTAAACAAATGAAAATTAATGCGCTTTTATGTTTAGCTGAATAAGTAAAAGGAAAAATAATTATAAATTTATATTTTTATATACCCCATGCTGATTACCCGGCGTTGTCCGGGAATCTACTCACCCCCATCTTCTTGGCATAAATGAACTGAAAAACAAAAATGAATGTACTTCTTATGATTAGTTGATTGAGTAAAATGAAAAATAAATTATATTAAGATTCCCCGTGCTGATTACCAGGTTTTGCCCGGGAATCTACTCATCCCGGTCTTCTTGGAATAAATGAGCTAAAAGACTAAATTCGTTATTGTGAGTTATCCGTAAAAGAATACCGCCATGTTCGGCTACTATGCTTGCACAGGAATATACGTACTTGTATCGATCTTCTTGGCATGAATGAAAGGCAAAAATGATTATTGTAAGTTATTCGTAAGAGATAAACATATGCTGTCGCGGACTTTTTTGTAGAGCTATTTGAGATATTCAATTCTGTGTACATTAATTTGGTGTATTTGTTATGGTTTAGGCAGCGTAAGCCGTTTAAGCGTCCAAAGAGCTACTTTTTTCACGTTTTCCACACCAAAGGGCGATTTTTAAGGGTCTAGGAGTTGAGTATCACAACTTCCTCATAGCTTATGTTCATCCCGGTAATCTTCTGAACATTTTTCAAAAAGCCCCATCACAATCGGATCAACGGCCACGCTTAAAGTACAAACAAACAAACATTCATTTTATATATTAGATATTCAGTAATTTGACACAACTGTAAGATATTTCTACTCGTATGTTTTTTTTTCGTTTCATTAATAATATTAAATAAATAAAATTAATTTATCTACCCTATAGGATATATTTCCAATTTAAGGGATAATTGTTGTTTAGTAACCACATTAGAATGGTTACGTGTTAGATTTAGTAGCTGAAGTAAGATAATTGTGTCATAAAATTATGTTACTGCTGTACTTACACTTGAAGGAAAAGAGGCAGATATAATTCCATCTGTTACTCGGTCTGCTCCCATAAGAGCAATGCTACTTTACAGACATGAACAACCTTTAGAGTTCCCGAAGTTATTTTCCAATGAGGAAGAGATTTCTGGACCGTCGAAGGAAGCGCTGGATACAAAAATTCATCACTGAAATCATCATCTTCTTCTACTTCTTCTTCTAAGGAACACCACGTACTCGACTCTGATGGGCCATCAAACATATAGTTTTAAACAACAATATATTAATGATCGTACAACAAAATTAACACTATTAATCACAGAGTACAAAATTATAAATTTTTAAACATGATATCAATCAGATTTTACGGAAAATAACTTAAATTAACGCATAGAGGACTTCGGGTAATTTAGACCCCTGTTTTGAATTTGTTGTTTTTCTTCTTTTAATTAAGGGATTTGAATTTTGTTTAATTACAGTGATTATCATTAGTGTTGTAACTATGAAATAGCATTGTTATTTTATTCAAATATGGAAACATCTACATAATTTATAAACTTTTTTACATTAGAAGGAAGGTCCACTTTAACCTTCATATTCAGATAAAGTGGACCCCAGAGTCCACCTTAGCTTTTAGTCAATTTTTAAGTTTATTTACTCATTAACTTATACAGACAGGCACAGATTAATCTGAAAATATTTATGACTGATCATAATTAAAAGCGTTGATATTTCTTTAATGTTTTGAAAAAAATCATGTCATTCACACGTCATTCTACTGCAGATAGCGACGGTCTTTGGGTTTAGTAAAATTACAAGGGTATTAAATAAAATTAATTAAGTAAATGGTTTTTACAGATAGCATTCTCATTGATAAAATATACATATTCGTGTAAAGTGGACCCAGGTCCTCGTGGAGGGTCCATATTAACCGAATTCCTTAGTTAAGTTTAATTATTTTATACAGCCACCATGTCAAATAATATCAAACCGAACCCGTCAGTATATTAAAACAGCATCTACATAATATAATATATTTAGTATTTTTTTAAATTTGTAATGTTCAATAGCAGAAATTAAGAATTGATTCTTAGCTTGAAAAACTTTTAAGAGTGTCATTTTTATAAATATCACAAATAAACCCTTCTTCGCACAAATAATAAAAGAAACTGGCCTTGAACCCGTGAGTTGATGAGGGGAAGAAGTTAAAATATTTTCTGTTCGACGACAGCAGCAATTAAAGAAAATATTAACGGGGTCCACTCATGCAAAAGGGTCCACATTACCCGAACTTCCCTATATATACCTTGACAGGTACAGGAACCAATCACAGCACAGAGCACGGACACACTTGCCAGTCACAGCCATGCGACGAATGGATTCAGTGTTTTATATTTATTAAAAATTGCTTCGGCATTACTTTTAAGTTTTCTGGGGTTAATGGACTCAGTCTCCGTGCCCTTGCCGGCAACGCAGTAGCCGCAAAGTTAGCCGCATTCTGCGTTGTCCATCATGTTTCCTTTTTGAGACATTATCTTCTTTCACGGATTAGTCCTCTGCCTCTTCCGATCTCACATTTGTTCAGCCCAGCGTTTTCTAGGTATTCCTACCGATCTTCGTCCTCCAGGATTATACATCAATGCCATCTTTGGTATCATATCCTGTCATTCTTAGCACTGAGATCGTAACAGGCCTATAAGCCTAAGAATTGGTCGGATGAAGAAGAAGAAGAAGAGGAAGAAGAAGAAAGTTAGTTATTCGTGATTGATAATTTAGGAGGTGAACTTAGTGAGGATAAATGGAGGAGATGTATTAGCGAGAGGCGCTACATGCATCAACTGTCTGAATAATTGAACTTCTCCAACAAGACAAATAGAAGCGATAAAACTGCCCGTTCGGGATATGAACTTGCTCTTTAAATTTATGAACGTATATATCTTCCTGTTACCTATGCAAGAGGCCGGTCATTTATTCAAATACACACACAGTAGTGAATTAAATGATGGTACTTTCTACGATACACTGCCTACATTAATAAGGGGTTATTTACATGGTAACTGACGCAACAATTACCTCAAAATAAAATACCTTTTTTTTTTAGTCTTCAGATAGTAGGACACTACGTGTTCTCCTCAAAACATTAATAATAATAATAATAATAATAATAATAATAATAATAATAATAATAATAAATAATAATAATGATAATAATAATAATAATCATCATCATAATTTTTGTATACATATTTTCTATGTTTACATATCTTTCTGTGCCTAAAGTTTCATTTTCCTTCTCCACTCGTCTCTATCCATCCACTCCATGTCCTCCGGTCCACTTGTTCCCATTCCAGTTCTTATTTATTCCATCCATGAGTTTCGAGGTCTTCCTTTCTTTTTTTATCCGAGTAGACACTATTCCAATGTTTTTCTGGGTACCCTTGCTTCTTGCATTCGTCGTACATTGGCCCCTCCCAATTGAATGGGCTTATATCCGGTATAATATATTATAGAAAATTAATTATTTATTTTTTCTCGTCCTAGACATTATTTTTAATTTCTTTCCAAATTGCAACATCTTTCTACTCTCCTCAAGAGAATCACTTTTCCATTGCTCTACCTCGAGTTCTTCTGTTCATAATATCACCTTTCTTGTCTACACTCTTTATCTACTTTTATCACAAAATACTGTAATTCTTCACATCCCATTTTGATAATATTTTGTTCAAGTATTTTCTCACCAGTACACAGTAGCTACTCTTCAGCTCAAATTTATTTTGTCCCGCCACAGATTTTTATCCTCAGCATCTTCTTCTTTTAGGTCTCTGCTGATCACGTTTCTTCTCACTTCATCTATCCACTGTTTCCCAGGGTTTCCACCTCCTCCTCCTGCCTTCAGCCTTCCAATCCAGCATCATTCTTGGATTTTATTATTCTTCATCCTTTCCAGATTGTCCCTCATATTTCAATCTTCATTCTTCTATTACGTCTATAATATTATGTTTAACATTCATCTATTTCTCATTTTCTTTCGGGGTCCCGACTTTTTTCCTTTCTTGATTTTCTTGAGCCCGTTTGCCCCAATCCCTCTCTGTTGGCAGTAATATAAATCCATCTACTAATAATAAGTAATAATACATAATGATGGATTCCTCCTACTATCATTTATTATGATTATTATTATTATTATTATTATTATTATTATTATTATTCTCTCTTATTATTAATCTCTACAATAGTGTAGTTTTCCCATTGTAACCTTTACTCCTCCTTTAAATCCATCCCTATCTTGCACCACTCTCTGCTAATCCTTTCGACCACATAATCCTATGTACTCCTTCAATCCCACTTGTCCTTTTGGTGTTCCCTCTCTTCTGCTGCTCTCCTCTTCATAATTTAATATCATTTTAGGTTTCCGTCGTCTGACATCCTCTTTACGTGGCCAAACCATTTTAGTCTTCTTTCTTTAATAACATGTAATAATAATAATAATAATAATAATATATAATAATAATAATAATAATAATAATAATAATAATAATAATAATAATAATAATAATAATAATAATAATAATAATAATTATTATATATAATAATAATAATAATAATAATTAGTATAATAATAAATATAATAATAATAATTAGTATAATAATAATAAGTATAATAATAAACAAATAATAACTGTTAATATAATAATAATAACAATAACACTAATAATAATAATATAATAATAATAATAATAATTATTATTATAACAATAACAATAATAATATAATAATAACAATAATAATAATAATAATATTAATCTTCAATAAAAGTATGAGGTCTGATGGTCCAGTCTCGAAACTAGATTTTCAATCCATTTCTTTCCTCGGACGTCCTAAACAGCTGTATTGTACAGTAAAATTGCACATTTTATTTGCCAAACCTATTGTATTTTACAGTATGTGCATTACTAGTTTAATGGCGGACAGCTGCTAACAGCCTTCAACAGCGCTCCTGGCTTTTTCGATTTTTCGCAGGTGTAAACAACAGTTGGGTCAGTGAAACATATCTATAAGTTTATTTTAAGTGTTAGTTAATAGTTTAGTGAAATTTATTTCGTGTTTTCAATAGTATATGATAATGGGTGGAAGAAGTAATAAATCTACTTGCTCAATTGAAGACACGGTAAAACGCGTCTTGTCCGACTCGCTCCAAGACAAGCAGTTGCTGCAGGTGTTGGCAACAATGATTAAGAACGAAGTTGTGGCGGAACTTCAAAAAACTATAGAAAACAACACTATAGTGATTGAAAACCCCAAAAAAACAATCGAAGAAAAAGATAGTGTGATAATAAATTTACAGACAAAAGTGGATGACTTAGAGCAATATCAGAGACGACAGTGTTTACGTGTTTTCGGGGTTGAAGAAGTGGCCGGGGAGGACACTGACATTAAGTCAATAGAAATAGCCCAGAAAATCGGTGTGGATCTCAATATTACTGACATTGACAGGAGCCATCGTGTTGGTGTACGAAGAGAAGATAGGCCGCGCCCTATTATTATAAAATTTACTAGTTACCGCAAAAGAAGAGAGATGTTCGTAAATAAGAAACAACTCAAGGGATCGGGTATAACAATCCGAGAAGACTTAACAAGAATGCGCCACCAACTATTGAAAGACACTATTGAAAAGTTTGGTGTACGCAATGTCTGGACATTGGACGGTGGTATATTCGCTAAAGTTGGTGAATCAAAAAAGCGTATCACCAGTGCTAGTGACCTGTGTTAATTTAAGCCTTTAGCGTATTATAGGGTATGTTTTTTTATAACATATAATTTAAAAACTACTTAATTATTCTATATCTTATTTTTAATATATATCAACTTTTTTTTTCAATAATTCTTAAATTAATAATTAAGCCATAGCAATTTCTCTAGGCTAATTAGGTTAACATTTACTTTATTTTCTTAGAATAGTCCAATTGATTTTATTATTACTAATATTTATTTTTCTCTGCTCCTAATAGTGTGTTAATTCAGTTAAAATTTTCATTATTTGTAAAAGTTGGTACAATTGATCTTCCAAGTTTTAGTCAAATATTTGAAGTCCCTGACCTGCTTTCAACACGACCATCCCCCAGGCAAATTCCTACCCTTTCTTCAAATGACAATGCCAATGAATCCTCACATTCTTCTCACCCCACCACTGCCTACCTGCTAAAAGAACGTTTTTCTCCTCGTTCAACTACTCTTAAAATCGCCCATATTAATGCTCAAAGCATTCTGCCTCACATTCATGAAATTCGACATTTATTTTCCGAGATTTCTCTGCATGCGATCTTAATATCTGAGTCCTGGCTTAAACCTTCCCTTCACTCCTCACTTGTTGATATTGACGGGTACACCCTCTGTCGCAATGATAGACTAGGGATAAGAGGTGGGGGAGTTGCGATGTATATCAAATCGAACTTAGAGGCCCAAAGTCATTCTTAACTCCTCCCCTGATTACAAGGCACGACCAGAATTACTCTTCATTGAAATTTCAGCTAGTTTACAGAGATGTCTCCTGTGTGTGGTGTACAAACCTCCGAAAGTAGAGTATCTTAGTGACATAGAAACACCTTTATTAAGTTTACTGCCGCATTATCAGCATGTTATAGTAATGGGCGACTTTAACTCTAACTTACTTTCTTCCTCATCTCATCATCAGAACTACTGGCATTATTTCACGCATGCAATATGTATGTCTTGCCTTTACAACCAACTCATCACACATCGACGACTGATACATTAATAGACATCATAGCCACGACAAATTCACAGAAAATTATAAACTACGGACAAATATCTGCCCCGGCATATCAGCCCATGACGTCATATATATCGAATACTCTCTCCAGTGCCTAGGACTCGTCCTAAATTATTAACGTATCGAAATTTAAAAAAATATTAACCAGCAAGCTCTAATTGCAGACGCTATCGACATGCCGTGGCATGATATTTGGACCCTATGCACAATTGACGAAAAATTGCTTAAATTTAACAATATGATATTAGAACTTTACGACAAACATGCCCCCTTGAAGACTAGACGAATTACTAAATCCCCAGCTCCCTGGATGTCCCACGAAATTCGACTACTGATGGCTGAGAGGGATGCTGCTTTTCGAAAATATAGACGGGACAAAAGTGACGCTAACTTAAGACAATATAAGACATTAAGAAACAAAACGAATCAAAACATTAGGAACGCTAAGTTGCGGTATGCTCATAGTCTCATTGATCCAAACACAAATGCAAGTGATATGTGGAAACGTATTAGATCAATGGGTCTACGGCAGCCGACAACAAAGGAGAGAGCATTAACATATCACTGGACGATCTAAACCAACATTTCACATCATATGCCACACTTAACATAAACACTACGACCAAACAACAAACTATAGATGAGCTCCTATCCACACCTACTCCTTCGCGAGAAAAATTCTTCTTTTCCTATATAATGCCAATCGACGTTAAACTATCCCTGGACCGCATTAGAACTAAAACACAAGGTATAGACAATATAAGTATCGACTTTTTAAAGAAAATACTCCATGTCATACTGCCAACTGTAACCCATATATTTAATGCCTCAATTATGACCTCAACTTACCCCGAACTCTGGAAAAAAGCTATAGTCAGACCAATCCCCCCTAAAAAATTAAATTACCTGTAACACCAAACGACTTTAGACCAATCAGCATCCCCTCCCCTCCTATCTAAGGCCTTGGAGCGCATTGTTCATGGACAATTAACTGATTACCTTAACACTCATAACATACTCGACCCATACCAATCAGGTTTTAGGATAGGCCATAGTACGGCAACCGCACTTCTTAAAGTTACCGAAGATGCGCGTGAAGCAATGGACAGTGGCCACATGACAATATTTACACTCTTGGACTTCAGCAAAGCTTTCGACACTGTTGACACTGACATATTAATAGCAAAATTACGCGCTCTGAATCTTTCGGACAATGCTGTTAACTGGCTTGGATCCTATCTTCATGGTCGCCAGCAATGTGTATCCAATGCAGAACTTTCCTCATCCTGGCTATCACTGAAGGGTGGCGTCCAACAAGGTTCAGTGTTAGGACCCACTTCTGTTCTCTATCTATGTTAACGATATATCCACTAGACTTACCTATTGTCGATATCACCTATACGCTGACGATTTGCAAATTTACATTCACTCCCATCCTGACGATGTACATGACACACTAGACAAATTAAATAGTGACCTAGACTCAATTTCCCAATGGTCGAAGAAACATGGACTTAATCTAAATACTGACAAGACACAGTGCATAATTATAGGACATCGGCGAATCCAAAGCATTATAAATTACGAAAATATCCCTACCATTCTCCTAAATGACAAAAATATCCCCTACAGCTCAGTAGTAAAAAATCTGGGTATCTATATGGACCAACACCTAGACTGGAAAATCCAGGTGAATAATACCTGCAAGAAAGTGTTCTCAATTCTCCACTCCCTAAATAGTTTTAAAAACTTCCTTCCTACAAAATTAAAACAAATACTTGTACAGACTCTTATAATCCCACACTTCGACTACTGCGACATATTACTGACTAATCTTACAACTGATCTATCTGACAGACTACAGCGTGCTCATAATGCGTGCATTCGATTTATATTCAATCTCCGTCGTTATGACCACGTGTCTCCTTCATTTCAGGCCTTATCATGGCTACGCCTAAATGACAGAAGAACTTTACATTCACATACCTTACTATTCCAAATTCTGCACACATATTTACCAACTTATTTAACAACACGTTTTCAACATTTATCGGCTCATCACAATTTAGGAACAAGATCACAAGACTCTTCTTTACTTTTGATACCACAACACAGGACCTGTCTGTACTCTGAATCTTACACAATATCTATGGCTAGAGCATGGAACTCACTTCCCAGTCATGTCAGGGACTGTCAATCGCTATCATTATTTAAATCCAAATTAACTGATATCTTAAGTTCGACACAATGAAAACATTAACTACATAACAACTATATAGAGCATTCTATTAATAATCATGTAGGAAGCTACTTACTTTATTTTATATCATTTTAATTTTATTATATTCTATGTTTTTGTTAGCATTAGCTAGTATTAGATCCATCATCATTGTATTTTGTTTAGTCTGTATTTTAATATGTTAAAATTGTAATATGTACGTAATTTTTGTATAATTTTACTATTCGCTGGTTGAGTGGAAGAGAAGGCCTTATGGCCTTAACTCTGCCAGCTAAAATAAATCATTATTATTATTATTATTATTATTATTATTATTATTATTATTATTACAATCTTTCAAACAATTATCTGTACAATACGTATATAGAGAGTTTTGTATCTCATGTACTGCGCCGATATTCCAATTTCGTATTCTGTAAAATAATGAATAAACATTTAAACCAGAAGTAATTCTACGTACGTAACAGATTTACAAGACGTACACTCTTCGACAAAAAAAAATGAGTCATCTCTTGAACGCACATTTATTCTAAGTCATACTCGGCACAGCGCTGGGTTCAAACTAGGAAACTAGTCATAATTGTGTAGTCCCTGAGCTACTGTGTTATGTGGCATGAACTGGAGACTCTTCTACGTGTCCTGATAGCTCAGCGGTAAAGCATGCGGTCACTGCTTCTATTAATGAAGATCGCAGGTTCGCGTCTTCAATTACGCAGTTTTTTTCGTGATATTTGTATTAAAACGTTTTATGAATTAAATACATTTTATTTGGATATTTGAATTAATCTATACTTTTTAAGTTCATAATTTTTTTATACCGTTGAGGTTATAATAATGTTAAATTATATATTTTTACACGCTTTATATTATCTTGACTTGTATCTGTCTATGTAACGGACCTGTATCTATGTAACGGAATCTTTGAACACGATTTTCACCCACTTAAAAACATTGGATCGACTTGAAACTTTGTATACTTGTAAAGCACCCATGACAATATAATAATTTCATTTTTTTCTAAAATCCTGGCCAGAATCATCGGAAAATAAAAAAAATAAAAACCGATGTAATAGGTTGCGGTGTAAGAGCTCAGTTAGTAGAGGGGTGGACTGTAGTGGTATATAATTACGGCAGTCGATAGGTCTCTGGTTCAAATCCGGGCTGGAGGTTTTTTAGAAAAGTATTAAGCAATTAAATTTTCATGGGATTCCGGTTTATGACACCAATAAAACTAAAATTAAAAAAAAATAGTTTAAAAAACTGAAACAACACGCTTTATTAGAAAATCAAACTAAAAAATAAAAAAATAAATAATAGTTTAAAAAACTAAAACAACACGCTTTATTAGAAAACCGAACTAAAAAAATTAAACATAATTTTAATTTCCAACACGCTTGGGGGAAAAAAATTAAAGTGGTCAACAAAAAAATCATCTCCAACACATCTAGAATAAAACTAGAGTTATCTACAAAAAAAATAATTTTACCATCAAAAGCGTGGGGTGTTTTTTTTATGGTTTTTACGTTTTCTTCTTACAGACTTTACTTTTACCAATATCTGTTTATTATCAAATATATTAATTGATATAGAGCAACCCACGCTTTTGATATTAATTTTTTTGTAGATAACTCTAGTTTTATTTTAGATGTGTTGGAGATAATTTTTTTGTTGACCACTTTAATTTTATCCCAAGCGTTTTGGGGGATAAAATTATTTTTTAGTCGGTTTTCTAAGAAAGCGTGTTGTTTTAGTTTGTTTAAACTATTATTTATTTTTATCTTGTATTCTACCGTCTTCCTCAACTATCTAAAATTTTCGTTGATTTCACTCTAGGCCTTTCGATGCATGCTTCATCTTCTGGAGTTGTTGTAGTAGTATTGAATTAACTGTATGTCTGATAGAGGGTTTTGCTTATTAGGCACATTTTCGTTGAGAATGTTTGTATTCTTGGCCTTCTTGATAATTTCGATTTCTTGTAAAATGTTAATTTTGTGTCTGTTGTTTTCTCTGTGTATAATTTACATTGTATTATCGATATTGTTGAAACTGTGGCCGCTTTCTGAAATGTGTTTAGCGAAATTTGATTTCATTGTTAAAGGAGAAGGCAAATCAAATTTCGCTGTTCACTAGGTTGAATCTAATCGAAAATGTATGGGCTAAGATGAAAATAGAGATGAACTCTAATTGGCCTGCAGATGCACGAAAAACGAAAGATGGCTTATGGACACAAATTCAAGACGCCTGGGATGCTCTAGCCGATCGTCCACGTGCCTGTAGAAATTTTATTGCATCAATGCCCCGCAGATTGAGGGCGGCAATAGATGCTGAGGATTCATGCACCCGATATTGATTTTGTTTTTTGTAAGAGTTTTCATTTTAGAAGAAATTATTTTCTTTCTTAATTTAATTATTATAAGGTTTTCATTTATGTGTTTTGTGTGTGCATTAAAGCCATAAAACTCAAATATAAAATTAAATATGAAACTATATTACAGGCGAAATGCTATCGTAATATTCAGTAAAAAAAGAAAGTAGAACGGGAATCGAACCCGTGAGGTTACGAACGCAGATGTGTGTTAAACTTCTCGACCACGCAAACACAAAAAGGCAAGCTTTCTCTTCTATGTTACTTGAGTGCGTACTGCGTTAACTAGCAAACAACACAGTACAATTACTGAAAACGTGTTAATGTGAATAAGGCTTCTGCAGTGCTCACGAAGTTCCCCGATCGATTGATAGAATCAAGAGATGACTCATTTTTTTTGTCTAAGGGTGTACATAGTAAATGAAGAAAGAAAAGAAAAAAGTGTACACATAGTGTACGCAATTTCGAACGTGATGCATCAATCTTACATTTCCGTCGGTAGTGTGATTCCTATAACCACTGAGCTAAAGGCGCATACATGTTGCCCCTTACAGTCTCTGTATCATATTATTTCCATTTTAATTTGAAATAATCAGTGGCGTGCCAACCATTTTACAAATTGAATTATAACTTAGAACATTATCCATTATCGCAAATTCCTTATTTAGTATCCCTCTACATACACTAAAATGTGTGCGGTATAACTACGAGTATTTACACCCTGTAGAATTAACTTATTTGATTTTGTATTGACGGAGGTTTCAAAGTTTTTGGGTTAATGCTTATTTCTTTAGACTTATTCATTATTTCCCATTTTATTTCTAATTCCATGTACATTCCATGTTCCTAGAAGAATGGTACTTTATTTTCTCTCAACCACGCATGCACATGCACACACGCATATGTGACACGCATTAACAGAATAGCACGCAACTCAATTCATTGGAACCTAACATCACTAACCTAAAGTAATTAACCTAACCTAATTAACCTAACCTAATTAACCTAACCTAATTAACCTAACTTAATTAACCAAAATTACATGACCTAAAATAAGTAATCTTATATACTTAATATATTCCAAGAAATTTTACATAACCTACCTTATGTAACGTAACTTAAACTATCCTAATCTAACCTAAGCTAAACTAACCGAACCTAACCGAACCGAACCGAACCTAACCTAACCTAACCTAACCCAGAACACATAACACCAAAACAACCAAAAAACAAAAAAGAATACAAAAAAAAACACCAAAAACAAACAAAAACATCAAAACCACTTATACACCTAACCTAACCTAAACGAAACGAACCCAATCTAACCCAACCCAGAACACCCAACACCAAACATTAAACACCAAAACACCAAAAACACAATGATACATCAAAAACACAAACAAACATCAAAAACGCTAAAAAATCAAAACATCAAAAACCTAACCTAATCTAACCGATTCGAACCGAATCCAGAACACTCATCACTAAACACCAAAAGACCAAACCACCGAAAACACCTAACCTAACCTAACCGAATCGAACCTAACCTAACCTAACCTAAACGAAACGATCCGAACCCAGCCCAGAACACATAACACCCAACACCAAACACCAAACCCCAAACGCTAAACTACCAAAACACCTAACCTACCATAACCTAACCTAAACTAACGTAATCAAACCGAAACGAAACGAACCGAACCGAATCTAACCCAGAACACCCAACACCCAATACTCAACACCCAACACCAAAACACCAAAAACACATAAGCTAACCTAACCTAAACTATTATCCTGAACAAACCCATCCCAATCCAACCCGACAAAACCACCACTAACTCGACCGTACCACACCTACATCTATGAACATCATGGAAAAAGTGTACCATCTAATTAAGTCGGCC
This sequence comes from Diploptera punctata, assembly GCA_030220185.1. Taxonomy (NCBI): domain Eukaryota; kingdom Metazoa; phylum Arthropoda; class Insecta; order Blattodea; family Blaberidae; genus Diploptera; species Diploptera punctata. The sequence continues at coordinate 12,776 of JASPKZ010007749.1, read as the reverse complement.
AATATATAATTTCTATCATAAATAAACAAAAATGGAAGTTACTAATTATTGGTAGCATTTTACCTTGTATTCAGTCTTATTTCCTATAAAATATGTTGTCGTCTAAGAACAATGTTTCTATTGTTGACACCTTCACAGACAAAATATGGCGGGTAAAAGTAGTACCACGGTTCCCCCAATAGATGGAGGCGGTGAAGCAATACCTTATGTAAGTTTGTTTACAGTACAACTGGAACTTAGCTCGGATATAATATAATATTGATGACTAGCTAATACCCGGCGTGCATTGCTACGCCTAAATAAATGAAATGCGTTTTTATGTTTAGTTGAATAAGTAAACAGAAAAATAATTATAAATTTATATTATAATTATTTTTAGATACTCCGTGTTTATCTGGCGTTGTCCGGGAATCTACTTTGCCAATTTTCTTGGTATAAATGAGCTGAAAGATAGAAATTGTATAATTGAGAGTTATCCTAAAAGAATACCCGCTGTGCACTGCTACACTTGCCCGGGAATCTAGTCATCCCGACCTTCTTGGCATCAATGAGCTGAAAGATAAAAATTATGATTGTGAGTTATCCGTAAAAGATAAACAGATGCTATCGCGGACTTTTCTGCAGATTTTTTTGAGAAATTCGTTTTTGTATACATTAATTTGGTGTATATGTTATGGTTTAGGCAGCGTAAGCTATTTAAGCGTCCACAAAAATTTGAAAAAAACACATTTTTCTCTACAAATGGTGATTTTTAAGGGTGAAAGGGATGAGTATTACAACTCTCTTATAGTCTAAAACCCTCCCGGAACACTCCTGGACATTTTGCAAAAGCCTCTTCACAATCGGATGAACGTTATAGCAGCGCATGAAGAACAGACAGACAGATATAGCTTATTTTACTTTGACAGAAAAAATAGCTATGAGGTTTAGCTAATTTAAGAATTAAATTAATATTTTTAATACATCACCTCATATCCTTTATTCTTCTAGACTGCTATTTCGGAGCTATGTCTCCATCATCAGTCTCGTCGACCGGTCTTCTTCTTCCTTCTATTGGTGGCCGATGAACCTCTGGATCAAATCAAAATTTGCGGGAATTTCGAAATTTGTTTTTTTTTTTTGAGTGCGGATTATTCCAACAAGAAAGAAAAACTCACGAATTTCGAAATTTCCGCAAATTTTGATTTGATCCAGAGGTTCATAGGTCCACCAATAGAACGAAGAAGAAAACCGCCAAGAACCGACATGACACCTGTCGACGAGATGCTATTGACGATGGAGATATAGCTCGGAAACTGCAGTCTAGAAGAATAAAGGATATGAAGTGAGGTATTAAAAATATTAAATTAATACTTAGACAGACATAGATTCGTTTATATATATATATATATATATATATATATATATATATATATATATATCATCATCATCACCATCATCCGGTATCATGGCAGCTGCCGCCGTCTTCCGGAAACCAAACGCCATTCCTCTCTATCCATCCATTGATCTTCCTCCATTCCTCTGACATTCATAGCTGCTTGTACCCCTTCTATCCAAGTTTTCTTCGGTCTTCCTCTCTTCCTCCTTTCCATTGGGATCCATTCCATAACAATTTTTGGCAATCTTTGCTCTGGCATTCGTTTGACATGACCATACCACTGCAATCTTTTCTTTTCTATGATGTCTATGATGTCCGGCTCTTCTTGTACACCCATAATTTCCCTTATTTCTTTATTTCGTATTCTATCCATTCTAGATTTTCCAGCTGATCTTCTTAAAACATCCATTTCTGTACTTAAAATTCTTTTCATTTCCCTGGTAGGAAATATATATATATATATATATATATATATATATATGACGATGCTGGTGTTAATTAGTTTATTGGTATTGGCACTGAATGTGGGAACACTGGGTTTTGAAGTAGCCGTTATTGGTGGATATAAAACCACTGTACAATATAGAAGAATATTGGGGTTGTTAATTTATTTGAAGCTGGAATGACTGCTTCATTGATCAGAAGTAGCTTACATGAGAGAGACATAATGCGTGCTGGCGTGCAACTGACAACTGACATTAAGATGCGCTCGAGTATCATGTAGCGGTCATAACTGTCACGTCACCTGTCAACCATATTATATCTCGGGTTCCAGCCCTTTTTATATTTTTACTAGCTAACACCCGGCGTGCGCTACTAAATAAATTAACCTTTAAATTCGGAATGTATCCTACAGGATACATCAATTAGTTTATTTTATTTAATACATATACTATCCACACATCTCTATCCTGAACTACAATTTTGTACTGATCTTCTGTATAATCTAGTTCCCACAAATCATGTTTAATGTTATTCTTTCACCTTATTCTTGGTTTAAACACTTTTTCCCTCTGGTTTTCCAACTATAAGTTTCCACGTCACTCTTTCGATCCAATTCGTGTCTCATGTCCTGCGATCACAATCTACGAGACTTAACTTTTCTTATTATATCTGGTTTCCTATAAATATCATGTAGCTCACTCTTATGTAGTCTGCTCCATTCACTGTCGGTTCATCTCTCTTTGATCAAATATAATTTCTTCCGATTCCGATTGAGGGACTTTCCACTTTTCAGCGGTTGCCCTTTTACCAGCCGGCTGCTGGCCCTTCACATCCACATGTGTCAATCACAGAGGTAGATGATCAACAGCCAGTGTAGGGGTGACATGTGGTTAGCATGTCGAGTCCCCCAGCCGTTATAGCTGGTTCCTCAACCTGGAGCCGCTACTTATTGTAGCTACCCAATTGCCTCACGATGCTGGGTGGGCACCGGTCCCATACTGGCCGAAATACCATGAGAAAATTTCTTCCCCCATGGAGACTCGAACCAGCGCAAGTCCCGTAGCTCTGCGCCAAGGCTTCCTACCTTAACCGCTCGGCTACGGCGCGGGACAAATATAATTTCTTAAGAACTTTATTCTCAAATACTCCTAATATTTTCCCCTCCCTTAAAGCAAGAGTCCATGTTTAACATCCATATAATATAACTGGTAGAATAACAGTTTTATATATTTTCAGTTTAACTTTTTTTGAAAGAAGTTGAGACGACAAGAGTCCCTGTAATACATAATAACACGCATTTCCAGAATTGTGCCTATGTTTAATTTCCTTGTACGTCTCATTCCTGTTTGGTAATTGCGTTGGTCAACATGATTTTTGTATCATGAGTACCAATAGTTGTACTTAATGCAGTTTTTTTATCGTGTTTTGAAATATGTATTCTGATTTCCTCCATCACTCACAGTTTTTTTTATTTCAATTTGAATTAATGGATTTAAATAACTATTTTTTTAATAAACTTTTTTCGTCCATTTATCCATTGTAAAATAAAACCAAATGAGCTAACTCAAATGATTTCCACTATGGAAAAGAGATATTAAGGCAAATGGAATCCTAATATGCTGGCCGATTACTGTTGGACCATCAAGAGGGATGCTCCACAGGCGAAATATAGTAGCAAATCGTCATTTCTCACTTTCTAGGTGAGTACGAATGTTCGAATATTGGGTAGTTACGAATGTAGAAAATATTAAAGTGTTTGAAATTATAAATGTCTGTTTCTCGGAAATCTTGCTGGATGGAGAAAAACCGATATCACATTTGAATTCAGGAGAAAAAATGCTATCAGAATCACATATTTTTCTTTCTGAGAAAAAAAAAGTTTATTTTTTGTTGCTCAGTGTTATTTATTGTTCCTAGATATTTGAATTCAGCCACTTCTTCAAAATTTCCCTCATTTGTCATTAGCTGTCCATTTCCATTATATGAAATATTTCTATGATGTTTTTATTATTAATTTAACATTTCTCACTGAAAGATAAATTATATTTGAAGAGAAACATTTTCGCCTAGACCGAGACTCGATGGAATTACAACGTATATAAGAGAAAAATTTGCGTCTATATCGTAACTCGCCTCGGTAGCTCAGTTGGTAGAGCATTTGGCCCGGCAAACCAAAGATCCCGGGTTCGAGTCTCGGTCTAGGCGAAAATTTTTCTCTTCAAAAAAAAATTCTATGTTTGAACATATCAAGTTTTATTGATGTTTATTTCCAGTCCAGTTTGTTATTGCTATTTACTATATTATGTTAGTTGGCTTTTAGCAGGAACTCCGGAATCCATAGTGATGGTGAATTAGTAAGGTATTTAAATCAGAGATGTAATAATGCTTTTTACAAGTCTTTTCCCCTTAAACGATGAAGCTCCAAGAACTGGAATACATTTTTAATCAAATGCTTTGTGGACTTGTCGAAAGTATCTGTTTATTTCGACTATTTAACTCATGCCCCAAATGAGAGTCAATGACCAATCACATTTCAATTATTTTTTATTTACAACCAGTCACTGTCGTGTTTCGCCTCGAATTTATCAACTAAAGTTTATCATAATAAACACAACTCCTTTTTAACATTCTGAATAGGTCATAGCGTTATTTTGCAGTGACTGACTCTCTAAGATATGCGGCTACCTGATTGTATATATATAGTGCATGAATTTCAGCAGATAGCGCATGCGGGATATAATATAAAAACATTTGTAGCAATTGATTATACCACCAAAAAAAAAGACAACAACTGTTTTCCTTTTCTTAAACGAATTATTTTCCAGGAAATAACGTTGCAAAAAATATAATTGACATATTTACATCATAGGACATCAGAAATTAATTAATACCTATAATGTTGGTTATAAATTTCTCCACTAGGGTGTATTCTTACAATATAGCGATCCTTTGGCAATAAATAATATGATCTGGTTGTAGTGATGAACAAAAGAAACAAATGAAGCGTACCAATCGTTTCTCATTTGTTTTCAAACATCGCCGTTTACATTAAATATAAGTTATAAATATTTTAAAATAACTATAGTTAAATAATGATTTGTGAGTAAACAGCTTAATTTTATTCGTTAAATAGTCCTAACAAATGCTTATTAGATTTTTTTTTCAAATGTCCCAGGTTTGTCTTTCGACATTCCTGGTTTCTCTCCTGGCATGGCGTACTTATAACCCACTTCTAAGGTTGGGGCGCCTAGAAGGCGGGGTTACGTTGCCCCGATGATATGATGGGTGATGATGATGATAATGGTGCGCCAGGAGAGTCCCTAATCCTAAGCTTAGCCTAAGATGAATATCAATGATGATGATTGCGATGGCCATATTATTTCGGGGACCGTTTGGGCCTTAAAGTTTTCCTGACATTTGTCTTACAGGTGAGGAAAAACCCCGATAAAAACCTCACTCAGAAAAACTGTCCCGACCGGGGATCGAACCCGGGCCCGCTGCGTGACAAGGCAGCATTCTACCCCGAGACCACAGCGGTGGACTTATTAGAATTTATAAATAATGTTATAATTTGTTTTACTAACATTGACAATATGCTGCTGTTTTCTATTGTTTTTAATTATTCCACGAGTGCTAATGAGTTCGTTGAAATACGTGTCGGGCAGAGAATCGTGTAGGCTGTGTTTCAGATTCCAATTAATTGCCGATATATTTCGATTCCACAACATGTAATTGGTTCATCGCTGTGGTCTATGGGCAAATTCTTTGGTTCAGACGCAGGAGCCTCATTCCCGATCGGAATACATTTTCTGGATGTGCTTTTTTTTTCAGAATTTTTGCTATTCGAGTGCAAATGACAGTCTATGAATCGTGGAAAAATACCTAATAACACACTACGGGATTCGATAAGTAATGGGAACACTGTTGTAAATCAGCGATCCTAGTGGTGACCATTGTAATCTTGTAGTATGTGTTGTTGAGGCAGTCTTTGTTGTATAAATCTGTAATATTGAAAGTCTCGAAATATCAATATTTTGTTAATACATTCACTAATATATTGACTTAGGCTTTCACGGCCGGAGTTACTATGATGATCTTGCAGAAGATTTCCGGGCTGTTGGCCGTGGTCTTGAGGCTTGTAATTCTCCAACATTTCGTCAGAGACTGCGTCCGGCATCCTCAAGGGTTGTTTTGAGTCTCAAACAACCCTTGAGGATGCCGGACGCAGTCTCTGGCGAAACGTTGGGGAACTACAAGTCTCAAGACCACGGCCAACAGCCCGGAAATCTTCTGCAAGATCATCATAATACATTCACTGTTTCTCACATTCAGTAAGTAATACTGCCCTAAAAAGATGTTCAGTAGAATTTGTGTAGAAGATGGAATTGGTTAAGTACTCGAACATCCACCAAATTCACCAAACATGAGCCTTGTAATCGTAACTCATTCTCAAAGGTCAAAGAACCTCTACGAGGCATTTGATTTCAATCATGAGTTTGATAACTCTACATCGATCGGTGAAAGGGATATCCAGAAATGGTGCTGCAGATGGAGTGCGCCCCGTATTCCAAGGATCTGGCAACGTTTATTTGACTCGGCAAGATACTATAAATGAAGTTCCTAACTTCAAAAATAACCTAATTTTTTTTTGTGTGATGTTATAGCAGTGTTGTCATTAATTATCAAATATCCTAGTATGTTATATCAAATGGTCAAATATAAAGTTAGTGTCAGTTATTAGGTTAATGTTTTTAATGTAAGCATATTATTTTGAGCTCTATTAGTTTTTAATACTTATCTATCAACATTACGCTTTGTTAATATGGTGTTTGTAGGTTATTTCTTTCTTAACTTTCCATGCAATGATTTGCCGTAGGGAAAAAAACACCCACACACATACTCACATATATTTACAGAGAGATAGTGAGATTGAAAAAAAGAGAGAGAATGAGCGAACGAAAGAGAGAAACACAGTTACAGAGACCGAGATGAGAACAGACAGAGAGAGAGAGAGAGAGAGAGAGAGAGAGAGAGAGAGAGAGAGAAAAGAGAAAGAAAGGGACAAAAATAGTTAAATAGAAACGTATATATATATATATATATATATAAGTAATTCAGCTGGAAAATCTAGAATAAATATAATACGAAATAAAGAAATGGAAATTATGGGTGTACAAGAGGGGCCGGGCATCATAGACATTATAGAAAAGAAAATATTACAGTGGTATGGCCATGTCACAAGAATTCTAGAGCAAAGATTGCCTACACTTATGATGGAATGGATAACAATGGAAAGGAGAAAGAACCTCAGGAAGATCAAAGAAAACACCTGGAAGACCACACGGTTGTGTACAATGGCGGCTACTTTCATCAGAGGATAGGAGGAAGATCAATGGATGGACAGAGAGAATGACGTTTTGGTTCCAGAAGACGGCGACAAGCTGTCCTGATACCGATTGATGATTATTATATATATATATATATATATATATATATATCAAACACTCAGAGATAGATTAGATAGATAGAGAGAGAGAGAGAGAGAGAGAGAGAGAGAGAGAGCGAAGACAAGAACATAGAGAGCAATAGAGACAGAGAAACGAAGCCTGAAGGAGACACACAAGCATAGAGCTTTTTTTAACTCCACGGCGCGACAGATCTAGAAGGCCTTGGTGCTATCAGTTCCACTTCTGTGTCTCAATCTCCAAGCCAGTGGTAGAGGTGACATGTGGTCAGCGTAATCGGTTCCTCCTCTACCTTTATATAGTGTTTTTTTATCAACTTATACCGCGATACTTACTGTAAATACATACATGCCTAACTATGCTTAGTGTGGGCACCGGGTCCCATACTGACCCGAAATTCAAGGTGAAAATTTCTTCCTCCATGGAGACCTCGGACCACCAGGGCAAGTCGCTGTAGCCTCTGCGTCATGGTATCTTGTCTAAAACCACTCAGCTAACGCGCGGGCCGAACACAGAGTTACGAGAGAAAAAGGTTAGAGAGACGAGGACTGGGGAGAGAGAGAGAGAGAGAGAGAGAAGAGAGAGGAGAGAGAGAGAGAGAGAGACAGACAGACAAGAGACAGAGGAAGAGAGAGAGAAGAGAGAGAGAGAGAGAGAGAGAGAGAGAGAGAGAGAGAGATTTAATAGCAAAACTTCTATTTACCGCTCCTTTCCAATTTTTCAAGTTATAAGAATCGCAATACCATGCGCGAATGCTTATGTACTTCCACCAATGAGGACATATCTTTGAAATCTGTATGACCACTCCGCAATAAATCCCAACATGTATATGAATAATGTATGTACACCAACTTCTTCCTTCCTAACCTAACAAAATAAATCACATGCAGATTATTAATATAAACTAACTTCTCCCTCGGAACCTAAAACAAGTGGGTTTTTTTTTGAAATATATTTCGAATTAATAGCGATGGTTGGTCACGCCCAATTTCACATATATGTTCTGCCGCTGGTGGAATTACATAAGCGTTCGTGGATGCGCACTGCAAATTCTGTAAAACTTAGGGAAAAATTGAGAGATAAAACCACGATTTCGTACTAGATAAATATTTCAAATGGTAAAATAATTTTAAAACCAATTCCTTCAGGTTTAATTCTCAACACATTCCCCAAACCGGTTTTAATTACCGTAATTGTATGCCTATTTTCTACATCAAACAAGCTAAGATAATGGATTTGATATCACAATAAGGGTGAGGCCAAAACACATTCCTCTACTATTCATTAATGTTAATAAAAATTACCCTGCCAGCATGTCAAAGTATTGTCAATATATAACAGCAGGTTAAGCGAGTGTACTCGTCCTTCTGAGTTGAAGGCCATTTACAGCAGCGAGAGTTTACCTCGTTTTTTGAGGCGGAGGGGGTTAGAATCGTTGCAAAATGTTAAAAATATTACAAAATGTACTAAAAATGAAATAGTATTATGCAACGTGTCATATGTATGCAAAAGCAAGAGACCATCATTTTTAAAGTTAACCGAATGAATGATAGGAGGGACAGAGATATAGAGAGGAAAATACATAGGCGAAGGAAGAGTGAGAAATAGAAAAGACATTGAAGAGAGAGAATAATAAAGAGGGAGATAGAGTGAAACCTGTCTGTTAATAGGAAAATGGGTTAAGTAGAACAAAATTTTGAACTGGAAGAAGCATCTGATCGACGTCTTGAAGGAAGAACCAAAGAACAATAAATTACTTGGAGTGTAGTTCGCCATGTTTATTTTTTCTCGTAGTGGAAATCAAGAAAAAAAAACTTAATTGAGGTTTAAAGATTTTACAGAGAATGTGGAACAGCGATGACTGATTTTAAAGAGGAGAATCGTTAATAGCTTCGTGACGTGACTGCACAGCTTCATTGTATCAGTCCTGCGACAAAAAAAGCGTTCTTTAATTTAAAATAATATTAAAAGTTTAGGGAAAAATCGTTGACGAAAACAAAATCTACTAGCTAATAAATTAATATGATTTTATGTTTAGTTGAAAAAGTATAAGGAAATAAGTATAAATTATATTTTTAGGGACCCCTGCTGATACCTTCGTTGCCCGGGAATCTACTTATCCCGATCTTCTGACATAACTAAGCTGAAAAGAAAATTAATGTTTTTAATATCATCATCAACACAAGGATAAACCAATGCCTGTTCCGATCTCATTATAGTGAATTGGTCTTCCACTTTATAGTCTCCCCAACATTCTTCTCCCGTTTGGTTAATATTATCATACTCTCTTGTATGCGCTGTTCATTCATTCGTAATACGTGCTGAAGATAGCATTTGATAATATTTTATTCGTCACAGAGAGAAATATATTAAGTTCTGTTCTTATATCTTCGTTTTTCTTTTACGTCCTTTCGTATCCGCTATTGCTCTCAACATTTCATTTCAGCAGCATCTATTTGTTATGCGTTTTTGTTTAGTGAAATGCGTATAGGAAACATTTAATCGTAATTATTAGTACCCCCTGCTGTTTATACCGGCGTTGTAGTAATTTTTTAAGATTCTCCGTGCTGATACCCGTGTGCCCGGGAATCTACTTATCTGGATCTCTTCGAAAGGAGCTAAAGACAAAATTGGGATTTAGTTATCCGTAAACATACCCGCCGTGTGTTGCTAATGCTGCACAGGAATCATGTCTGGGCTCGATCTTCTGGCTGAAAGAAAGACAAAATGGTTAGTATGAGTTATCCGTAGAGATAAACATATCTGTTGCGCACTTTTTACACGCTTTTATTAGCTGACCTGATCTATCTATCTATCTATCTTCTAGCATCTATCTATCTTCTATCTATCGATCTATCTATCTTCAGCTATCTATCTATCGATCTATCTATCTATCTATCTAGCTATCTATCTATCTATCTATCTATCTATCTATCTATCTATCTTCTATCTATTACGGAATTTTTCAACGAGATTTTCACCCACTTAAATCATCGATCACTTGAAAACTTGTATACTGTAGACGACCCGTGACAATACAATAATTTCATATCTATTTTCTAAATCCTGGCATATCACAGAAAATCAAAAAACGTGGTGTGGTATCAATGTAACGGAATCTTTCAACGCGATTTCACCCCACTTAGAACATTGGATCGACTTGAAACTTTGTTACTACGTGTAGAGGACGCCGTGACCAGACAATAATTTCATATTTTGTTTCAAAAATCCGGCCAGAATCATCCAACAAAAAAATGAAAACTGTTATAATAGGTGCGGACTTGTCGATTTTTAGTCAATCGTTTAAGAAGCCCATTGGTAGAGCAGTGCCTCTTAGTGGTATATAATTCATATCCATACGTCGCTGTTCAAATCCGGCTGGGAGGGTCTTTTTTATAGAAGAGTATTACTTTTAGCTCATACTACAATAGTATCGAATTTATAGATATACATTTTATCTATTCTGGTAAAAAATTAAAACTAAAAATAAAAAATAAATAATAGTTTTAAAAAAATAAAGAACACGCTTTATAGAAAACTAAAATGAAAAATATTTTAATCTTCCAGTACGTACGCATAAAATAAGTGGTCAACAAAAAAAATAACCCCAAACATAGAAGAAAATAGGTCTCAACAAAAGAAAATAATTTAACCATCAAAAGGTGGGGTGATTTTATGATTTTTACATTTTCTTCTTAGAATGACTACTTTACCATATCGTTTATTACAAATAGATTAATGATTAGAGACCCCACGCTTTTGATGATAAAATTATTTTCTTTGTTGATAACCTAATTAATCTATATGTGTGGATGATTTTTTGTTGACCCCTTATTTTAATCCAAGGGTACTGGAATTAAAATGAGTTTTCTTTTTTTAGTATTCTAATAAAAACTCCCCATGGCCGGTCCCAGCCCGGATGAGAAAGGAGGAGGGGGGGAGTAACAACCTCGTTAAAAAACCAGGGGGCAGTTGGCTCCGACTGATAGTACTCTGTAAGGGCCCCTAGCCAGGGTCGGTGAAACCCTCAACGGCAGAGTCGGCGCAGAAGGATCCTTCATCACACGGGAATCGCGGAAGAGGCAACCCTATCTCGGTAGGGAATAGAGAAACGCTTGCTTGCGGTTGAAGAGTGATCTTCAAGTGCCTATGAATGGAGGAAACCCAGACAGAATTTTCCCGTCCGCCAGGTTGGGGGTTTATGGTGGGGCCGCTCCCGACACATTAGAACAAAAAAAACAAAATTCAACAGACCAAATCAATCAAGCCGGACGGAAAAAGTATGAAAACCAAAAGTCAACGAACGGACATTGAATATAGGGGCACGTGGAATGTCGGAATTAGAACAAATTAAATGAAGTACAGGTGAAGAATTATTGCCAGAACATTATAGATATTGCAGCAGTGACGGAAACAAAAGAAAGGATCGGGAAGTCATATTTAGGAAACACATACTTTTGGTCAGGTGTAAAAAATAAAATCAAAAAAAGATCTAAGCAGGAGGATCAATGTTTGTAAAAAAGAAATACCGTACAAACATAATAGATATGAATATATTAATGAAAGATGCCTAAAGATTAAAATGAGCTTTGGGAAAACAATGGGTGGTTCTTAGCATTCTACTCACCAACAGATGATGCTTGCACGAGTCGCGTCCAGAAAGTACTATTCATTTAGGTGGAACAATAGAGAAATACGAAGTAATGACGAATTAATAACTAATGGGAGCAATTTAATGGGAAAGTGGGGTAGAAGAAACAATGATTAAGCAGTAGGGAAATATGGGGAACAAGAAGTCAACGATAATGGAAATAGAACGATAGAGAATGTGAAACAACATAAATTAAAGATATAAACCCAACCAAATTTTTTTTTTTTTTTTTTCATAAGAGATGTGCAAACAACATAAATTAAAGATAGTAAAAACACATTTTTCGATTCATAAGGATATCCATAAAATGTACTTGGGACGACCTAGTTCAATCAGATCAAGTCCGAGCTACAATAAATTGTAAAGCAAAATACTTCCTATTTATTAGGGACTCAAGGGTAAAAGAGGAGCAAATTGTGGTTCTGACCACTATCTACTCACAGCCAGATCATCCCCAATTCCGCTACCGGGTGAAAAAAGTGCCATGATGAAGCAAGGGATCACAATGCAACCGAAGCAGACAGAAAAATTTAAACTGTATTTATTTAATCAGGAACATTATCGAAAAAACTTATATAAAGAAGAACGAGGATTACAATTGAGAAGTTGGATTACAAGGAGACAAATAGAAAAGAATATAATCAATTAAAGGAAATAATACTTCGGCAGCAAAAGAAGCATTAGGCACATAAATAACAACCAAAATCCACAAGATGGTGAATGAAGATGTCGAAGAATTAACCAAAAAGAAGAAAAAATTCTACTTAGAATGTTGGCGCCAAATAAAACAACAGAAAATTGGTAGAAATACAAGGACAAAACGCCGAAGTTAAAAGGA